>JACXGK010001358.1:48234-71731 GCA_016801125.1 Novumbra hubbsi | reverse complement strand
GGCTACTGGATTACAGTTGGCCTAATAGCGGAGTATCAGGCGGGCAGATGTGCGATGAGGTAAAAGGGAAATCAGGCGGTGTTACCATCCGTTTCAGCATGGCAATGTGCTTATTATGCACTGCTCGGCACTGCAGATGAGACCGAAGCCATATCAAAAGCAATTAAGCCACTTTCAGGCACAATCTTTTTTTCCCATTTCAAGTAAGAAAAAAAAAAGAAGCATTTATTACTTCCTGAGCGTCACAATATTACGCTTGATATGATACTGGAGTTGGGAAATGCAATTAGCATAACATGAAAGAAATCCCACACCCTGGTCTTTGACTGAGCATCGCAGGATTCAAGTCAATTCAATTTTGAATATATGTTACTTCATCAGAAAGGTAGACCAATATAGATCCCTTAATAACAAATAGCACCCCACAGAATAAAGAGGCAAGACAGGGAAAAAAAATCAGGAAAAAGTTGTCTGCAGTGGTATTGCAGTAAATAATAACAAAAGAAGCCCAAAGTTGCCATTAGTAATTGGGGCAGCAGTTAGGCTACTTCAAATTGGAAATGGTTCTACATTGAAAACCCTTCAGGGATGACATAGGGAGCACTACAGACAGAGCCTCTTACCGGGCACTAGGTGGTTGGGGTCCGGATCATCCTTAATGTTGAGGATCTTGCTGATCCTCCGTGATACTGAGGAAAACAGGCCATAGCCAAAGGGGCCATTTTGCTCCTCCGCATTTGAACGCAACTTCCTAACTACAGTCTTCTCTGTGTTGCTGCCGTCCCCTGGCTCCGAAACGGACCTGTGGAAGGGCACCAGGGAGCGCAGTGACCACTGCCTCTCATCTCCACTGGGCTTTTCCACTGGTCTAGTTGTTGCAGTGCAGGTGATACTCCGTGGAAGACTCAAAACCCTGAGATGGACAGGTTCCAGTGCAACGGGATCTTTGCTGTCCAACCTTGTCGCCTTGGGTACATTGTGCATCAGGCCGTCAGAGGTCCTCCACTCGTACTCACCCGGCGGCTGTGCCGGGACGGACTGGGAGCGCTGGTTCAGCCAGGACTTTTGGTAATAATGCCAGTGGTAAGACCCCTCAGCGCCGAACCCCGAAAGGCTTGAATGCCTGTTGTGCTCTGCAGACTTTCTCGGTAGGCTCATGATTCGGTACGAACCCTCTGAGCGCTGCAGACAAAGGGCACCATCGAACCGCAGCTCAACCCCGACGGATGGTTGAGAGCTAGAAAAAATATCAGAAGTTGTCAGAGCCGAGCTTTGTACGAACAGTAATGGCCCAAGCCTCTTGAGTGGAAAACAGCTTTAAAAAGTTAGACCACGACTTCCGCTGCAACCGTGTGTACAAGGTTTGAGAGTTCAGTCTGTTGCAAGCTTACTGACGGTAGCCTTCCTGGAAGGAAGTAGTGTCAGACATATCTTTAAGCTTCCTTAGAGCCCGTCCAATCAGATGCTACTGTTCTGAACACCTCAGGTTGTGGTTTTCCGTATCAACATCAGAAAAATCTGGTTTAAAATAGTAAAATTATAATGTTTCCATTACTGATAGTTGATGATCTTAAAAACTGTTTAGAGAAAAAAAAAAACTCAAACAATCTAGGACTATTGCAACAATATTTTGCAATAGTTGATGTGCCTTTGATGTACTTTGTGTAACTTTGCAACTTGTCTAGACCAGTTCTCAACCAAATGGTTGTATTTCAAATTGTCCCTTGCCTAAATGCTATCAGTGTTTTTAGAATAATAAAAAAACTAAACCCTCTATCAATGACTTTACAAGCGACATTGAATACTTCCCCTGTCCCACTAGTTGAGAACTACTGTTCTAGACATCATAAACAGATATTTAAATGGCAATCCTTTTGTATCCGAATCTTCTAATCATTTCTCTATAGTCTACAGTTTGGGGGGGTGGGGTCACGCAGGACTTGTGAAGTAATGAGTCATAATCCCTGTTAAACCTATCCACTAAACTTGACAAGCGGTTTTGGGGGGGTTTTCCCCAATCATTGCTTCCATAGGGGATTTTTAGATCCACTTCAAATAAGTTATATGCTCCGTGTAGGCTTACATTATGTACATGACTGTAAATATCTACAGGGCAATGTGACCTTGCCTATATTTAGCCAAATGTGTTGTAAAGTGAATTAATGACAATATGCTGACAAACGTAATACAAATGTAAGACAACGTGCGCTTGGTGGTACTTTCACTTCGAGTTTAAACTGCAACTGCAAGTGAAAACACACTGTGTTCAGCTTAAAGCCAGTGGCAGCGTTGGAAATTCACCTATTGCCCTTTCAGTGGCAGCTAACAATCTCAGATGTCATATTTCGTTTAAGCCACAGATCACAAGATTTCAAGGAAATTGAGCAGCAATATGCGACATTGCTTGTTAGCAGAAATATTGTTTTTATTTAGGGAACATTACACATAAAATGTGTTTCCTTTTTTATGGCGTCAAGTTTCTTTTTATGAAACTGTTTCTAAAATTACTTTATTTCATAGTATAGTTTTATAGTCTTTTCTTATTAGTAGTAGCCCAAAAGCTTACCTGAGATGTGTTCAACAATCATTGTTCATAGTGTTTTTGCAAGGTTCTTCTTAATGTTTATGTTAATCAATGAGAAAAATGAATAAAAATGTACTGCCCAAAAAATTAAGGGAACATGTAATCATCACAGTATAACACAAAGTCAATAGGGATATCATTCGGTCCATTTAGGAAGCATAAGCGATTGTACATCAATGTCACTTGTTTTGGTGGGAATGAAAGTGACAACAGGTGCACTGGTGAGGCTACAGTCAGACAACCCCCAAAAAAGGGAATGCTTTTGTAGGTGGTGGCCACAGACAACTGCTCTCTTCCTTCTGATTCTTCTCTAGTTTTGTGCTTTGCTAGTGTCCTTGTCACTACTGTTCTCTTCATAGATGAGCGCAGGTTCACACTAAGCATGTGACGGACGTGAAAAAATCTGGAAACCCTGTGGAAGACATTATGCTGACTTCAACATCATCAAGCATGACCGGTTTGGCGGTGGGTGAGTGATGGTCTGGGGAGGCCTATCCTTCGAGGGTCGCACAGACTTCCACGTGCTAGCCAACGGTACCTGACTGCTGTTAGGCACTGGGATGAACTCTTCAGGCCCATTGTCAGACCTTATATTGGTGCGGTGGGCCCTGGGTTCCTCCTGGTGCAGGACAATGCCCAACCTGAGTGTGTAGGCAATTCCTAGATGACGAAGGCATTGATGTTAACAACTGGCATTCATGTTCCCTAGACCTGATTTCTATTGGGAACCTCTAGGACTTTATGTAGAGCCACAGACTGTCCAGGAGCTCACTGATGCCCTGATCCAGTTCTGGGAAGATATCCCCCAGGACACGTACAGGCACGTGAGGGCCATACACAATACTGAATTACATTGAGCTACCATGAATAATTACACACAAGTTGAAGCAGACTGTGATTTCAATTGTTTACTTGGATTTTCTGTGAGAATTTGAATCCAGCGTTCAAACAATTGATGAATTTGGTTCATTGACCGTTGTTACGTCATTTTGTTCTCAATGTAGAATCCTGTTCTCAACAGTAGCATATTTCTTAGAGATAGTTAACTATAAAGACAACAAAATGCGGAAAAAAACGAATCCTAGTTTGCATAATAATTTCACTTTTCACACCGAGTTTATACGGTGTGGCCCGAACGCACCCACACCGCACAAATAAGCATTGCACCAGTGCTCCCAACAGAACATGCTAGCGGCTTCCGGAAGCTACCAGCTTGGCAAGCCCCACCCCTTCAAATCATGACGCAGAAACGGGATCTATAATATTAGTTGGATTAAATGAGACAAAAACAGATCAAATTAACAAGTGAGAATAGTATTATTATATGGAATTTACCAGTATAAAATAATTGCAAAAGAGCATATAGCAAATAACTTAATGCGCAGAACACAATCCAGAACTTTTTGGCTATTTGATGAGTTTTCAGTTTCTTAGTTGCACAGTGCAATTAACCAAAGCTTAACTTGTGAGCTAGAAAGAAGGCAAAAAAACGAAATGCCATTTCACAATAAGTCATTTAAAATTGGAGAGAGGCATAAATAAGTCACTTAGCCAGACGAGGGCTTTTTGTCAGGGCCTGCTTAAGTACCGCTGCATCCACATGCTCATCAAGTGGAAAGCAAAAACTGAAGCGCTGGAAATTCCACAGTCAAGTGGTCCTGAACAAAATAGAACGGTTGAGTGGGCCGAAAAGTGCACATGCTGTCGTGGTATATGTATAACTGAAGGCCTCCTGAAATTCACCAAAGGCTGTTTTTAGCCCTTTCTCATCTTTCATTCATTCGTTCATTCATCTTTCATTCATTGTAGTAATTTCAATTACCGCACTCAGATCGAGGAGCAAGAAGGACCGTTTTCTGTCACTCAATCTGGTGCCAGCCCCCTCGGTCTGAATGGGGCGGCGTCACACATATTTATGTGTACTGGTGAACGCAGGGCCCTAGCCGGGCCCCGGTCCTCTGATCGTGGGGGAACTGGGAGAGGCGTACCACCAGAGGACAGACTCGCTACAGGCCACACTCACCCCAGCCTCCTTTTGCAGCCACGTCTTTTATACGTACACCCTCATCAGAGACTGGAATGGAGGGTGCGTAACTGTAAACATCAGAGGGAAGGTGGGGGGGAGAAGCACTGCTGTGCCCCAAATGGCACCCTGTTTGCTTAATGAACTAAGCACTATGGCCACTGGTCAAAATGAGTGCGCTGTGTAGGGGATATGTTGGCATTTGGGAGACAGAGTGTGACCCACATGCTTCGGTGGTGCAATAAGGTGGTGGTAACTTGGTGGCAACGCTGAGCATCGCTCTCCGCCGTTCAACACATCTAGGTCAGTCCGGACTTACTGCGGAGAACCCCAGTCCCGAGATGCAGAGCAGGAGAGTCTAAAATAGGGATGTGTTCACAGCAAGAGGGAGAATGTATTATTTCCTCGTCACTGCTTCCCGTCTGCTCGTGTGGGGGGAGGGCGGACCTCTCAGCCAGAGACCCATGAGGTGTTACAGGTTCCATGAGGGTGATGGTCTGAGGCTGTTCTGGAAGAAAACAACAGGACTGCCAAGATATATGCTAGCCAAGCACGCTGCTGTTAAGAAAAGGGGCAAAATGAACAACGCCACACAGAACAGAGAGAGCTGGAGAGGAGCCTTGCTTGGGCTTTGCTACCAAACCTGTGATCTTGTTCCCAGACACCTCTGTCCAAATTCATGGACAGAGGTGCTTCGGACAGGGGCAAGTAAGAATACATGGGCATTTTGATTGACATTGGCTCAATCAGCAAATGTAAACAACAAAATGTCACACTACTCCCGCCCCTGTCTCATACGCAACACTCTATATTCCTCCTGTACGGCTAGTGGATATACCTTAAAAAAACAGAACATTTGAGAAAACTTTTTGATGCAGATCTGTCAACAACTGTAAGAGCCTGTACAATCTGGTGAGGTACCGAGTGTTCAGATGTCTATAGTCTTAAAAAGGTTCACGGTTTGGACACGACGGCACCTCATTAACAACAACGCCTCCTGGGCCGTGAGCGAGAAAGAAATCACTTCCACTCACTGCTCAACACAGCTGGGCCGTGACAATGACAGGCATATAAACAGCCCTACTAAACCGGTGAACGAGTACTGACAGGAAGGTTATAAAAAGGAAGAGGGACGAGCAGAGAGAGAGAGAGAAATACAAGTTGAAAGGGAGAAAGGGCGAGAACCAGAAGAGACATCGAGCAGGGGGGACGGCTGAACCTCTAGCGCAAGACAACAACCTGTACGGTTGAGTCGTAGCCTGAGAACGGCTACAAACCAACTTACTATTCCAGTCCCACAACGGGTCCCCCTGAGGATCAGGCAGTAGCTGCCTCTCCCACTGTGACAAATGGGCACACACAGTCTCCGATCCTGAGCACAGGAAGCATGACATAGGGCAGCTGGAATGGCTTTATCCACAGCCACTTTGTCCTCTTTATTCGGCTGTGTCCCGGCGGAAATCAGGACTTGACTCAGGACGTAAGAGCGCGTGCCCGCCCCCGACCTAAAAATAGCCCCTTGCCATTATAAGGGCAATAAATCAGTCCATGAATAACAGGGGTGGAGGAGGAGGCCTTGTACATTTCCCTGCAAAATACGTCTGTGTGTGTGTGTGCCAAATGGCCCCCTGCGCCCTGTTCACAGCGCTACTTGCTAATGCACTACAAGGCTCTGTTCAAAAGCTATGCGCTATATAGACCTCAAGGATCCAGCTGGAGGCACCCATAGGAGGCACCCATAAGAACATAACCAGCCAATAGCTGATATTCATTTATCATTCGAAGCATATTTAATAAAATTGTCATAGCACAATTAATTGAAAATGATAAATTGTAACAAAACAAATACTCATTCTATGTACATTATATAATGGCTGGAAATATTTTAGTAAATAAGGTATTAGATGTGGACTTCATACTATCAACACACTACAACACTGCAATAGAGGTAAAATGATAAAAAAGCAATAAGACACACCAGTCAAGCAAAATAAACCGACTTTAAAGGCCTATTAGCCACCAATTCATGAGAAAGTGCCATCAGTTGGAAATAATGTGCCATTTTAAAGCAATCAGCCAATGCAGAGGGTTACATTTCCTCCCCCCATAATCATCCTGTAGCATTTCCTGGTCGATTTAATGGTGCATCCCTATTGTCTGTGGCAAAGCACTGATATTCTTTTTGCTGCCTGCAAACCACATCCAGCCATTTATTTTGGGGGAATTTGTTTGGAACATGAATGTCAATGAGCCGTAGGTTGATAGTCTTATTTAAGTAATCTGTTTATCAAACTTTATACAACAGCATTGTTGAATTGGCTAGAATGTGCTTTACATTTGGGTAGGCGGTAAAGCTAACACCCACGCAAATCAAAATGTGGCACATCGTAAACAATGTGCCAGCAAGAAAAAAAACGCAGCTAGCTTAAAAGTACTAATTGTTTTAACAGATACATTCCTTGAGTGTTGAAGGATTCTTTTACATTCATAAAACAAGACTCTATGCTGCCAAATCTTGCTATAAGATAGTCTGATCAGTTGTTTCAAGATTAGAGTAACCAAGATTGGGTGAAAAGATGGAAAAAGTAGGAATTAATTGATTAATTCAACAAATGTGGTATAATTGGGATAAATGCCCTCATTCTGTACATTATTTGGGAAAACTGTACTCTAAAAGGTCTCTATATTGTATTGTATTGTACAAAAGGTTGGCCTGCCACTGCTGAAACAACATTGAGGATCCCCAAATGGACAAAGTAACATGAGAACGGCGACACTAAACGAGCTCAAACCATCCTCTTGACATCCTTTGCGGTTGGAAACCCACGTGTTTATTCTACTTAACACAGGGACGGAAGCCTGAAATAGACAAGCGTTTATTTTTGGTACAGCAAAGGTTTGTTTCTTCTTTTGTTTCAGAGGGGAAATCCTGCTCGTGTACCCCATCCCGATCCCCTAATGACAGCACCGTTGACTAGGAGCAGGCCGTCGGTGGGACGGACCAACACTAGGAACTTTCCACTTCCCCCTCGGCACCGCTGATGCATTGTAGGGCAGTTGAGTGTACAATGCCACACTCAGGCCCACTCCCCTCTTGCAAACGTTACTTGTCTACTCCATTTAAAACCAGCTATAGCACTCTGCAGCTGTGTTTGCCTCGTTGATAAATAGAAGAGGAGAATGGTACACTGCTGATACAGGTACATATTGTGATATGGGTTGTTTCTTTTGACAGAATGTCATTAATATGTTTGTGACTGCACCAAATCTAGCCGTAGCTTGTTGGTTGTCTTACAAAAAAAGGTTTACTTTCTGCTATTTTGGTTTCAGCACATTTACTTCCAACACTGATCAAACTATAGTCCTCATGGTTCTTCTAGTGTGTCCCGAGGTCCCTGGTAACTTCAGGCCTGAAAGCATATGTTGTTGCATTAACCTTGGGTAGGATACTTATAAAACAGGACTGATCTTCTAATTCAGAGAGCATTTATCCCTCTGTAAAACATGACCATTGAACCGGGTATTTTTATTTGGGGAAAAAGTGACTGTGGTTAGCCAGGGAGGGGGCAGGAAAATAGAAAAACATTCTGAAAAAAGAAAATGGTATAAAAGCAAATCCCTTTTAGCTAGCTACAATCAGCTGATTCTGATTCACTGGGGGACAATATTCACAACCAAATTTAGTAACAGCATAGTATAAAATCATCTTCACCGTATAGAAGACCCCCAAAATAAACACAGCATAACAAGCAAGCTAGCCTGCTTACTCGCTCAAGGTAACTAGCTAACGTCGATTACAGCTATGTCCAAACGTGCCATGAAAATGATATTACAAACGAAAACAAATTGTAATACAGAATAATTGAAATGAAGACACACTGACTCCTAGCCATCTAAATGAAACAGACAATGTTGTTTATGTTTTGAGACGCAACGACCCCAACAGCATTCCATACTAGTGGATTGTAGCCCCACATTTCAGAAGGCTGTAAACAGATTTGATTCCCGGTCTACATGGTGGCAGTCTGCATCTCTCACCACTCCGCCGGGGGGCCCACCCTGTTCCTGGAGGTCTACCGTCCTGTACATTTTCTTTCCAACCTTAATTTAACATCTGATTGTAATAATTAGCTGGAGATCAAGCAAAATCAGATTTCAGGCAACAGGGTTTGGAAACAAAACCAACAGGAATGAATATATATATTTATATATACAAATGTATTCATTTATTGTAAGCTCCAAATAAACCACACGTAATATATTTTATGTTATAGATATTTTCCACTTCCCTACCTTCCCATAAACTATGGACCTATTTACCAGGCTCCTACCATTCAATCATAAGGTGCTTTAAGACGCTGCCAAAATCGCTGCCAAATCACCTAAAGCCTTACAGAGTAGCTGCAATGCCTGCTGCTACGAAACAAACTAAACAGAGCCACCCTCCCATGCACTCCTGACCCTTGAGCAGGACTTTAAACTAACATTTATTTCTGCCTCGCTCTCTCCTGGCAAGCTTGCTTGCAGAGCGTTGACGTGCAATTGAAAAACCATTATTAATAATTGTATGCGCCTCAGCGTCAATAACTCACAAAGAGGAAATGTTTAAGGATTATATGTCATAATATATTGCATTGCTTGGGCGTGTTTGTTGTATAACAAAGGTTTAGAAAGCCATGAAGAAGGCATGAAAGGCTGCATCAGCACAGCAGTAGGACTGACCACCCCTGTTCATTCATCACGCGCTTCGTGTCTGCAAGAATAAGCAGTCAACATGAGGTTTACCATCTATAATGTTCACTCTAAAACATGCTCTCTGGCTTACAGGCACTGCCATGCGAATACTATTTGATACTGTGTGTGGGGAAGGTGCCAAGTAAAATGTCCCTTGGTGCTCAGTCGCGGATTGTCCCATGTCATTTCAGCCATGTTCAGCAGTCAACACTGGTTCAACATGACCAGGCGTGAGGAGTGGGTTTTGAATGGAACTCTGTTCCCTTTATAGTGTACTACTGTTGAACGTGGCCTATTGAGCTCTGGTCAATTTAACGACTGGTGTGCCATTTGCACACCACTAAAAGTGCCTCCTCTGAGGTGGGGGTTTTCATTCTAGCAATGCTGATAACTTCAAGGGAAAATGTATTTAATACAACGGACAAAGCTTTCTCACTTAGCTATTTACACTGGAGTCCTTTGGCAGACATTTAGAGTGATAACAGTTAGCCATCTTAAGATTAGTGCACAAGTCCAACTGTAACAGCATCTGCTTAAAACATTGATCCACAATCGCGTATGCTTCCTAACTGGACAGATTGATATCCCTGAAGTTTAATTGACTTGGTGTTATACTGTGATGATTACGTGCTCCCTTAATTTCTTTTGAGCAGTGTATATAATATGCAAGTATGCGATTTGAGATTCAGCCTGAAAGAGGTGGCTGATTTAATAGGGCAGAGTACACACCTTAAGCCACTGAACTGTTTTAGGAAGGGGAAACAAGTTGCCAGTTGGGGAGGGTTACCAACACTAGTAGTAGCCCAAACGTACAGTAAGCAGCAGGGCTAAACAGTAGATGGGTACGTTCCAGATTCTATTTAAACTCGCTCTAACTTTTAGTGTGCCTAGTGGTCAAAACAATAGATTAGCCCAAATAAGCAAGCACATTTAGAAAACAAGCCCAAAAAAACAACCGCGACAGGCAATATTTCCAAGCGACTTTCTGAAAAAAGAAGCAAAGTCGCATATAATAAGTGCACATGGCAACCCTGTTGCCTGGCTACACGCCAAAATGCAGGAGACGTTCAATGTTGCCCAGGTGTCAGCCTACTAGGACATATAGTCTAATACATAGAGCCATCAAACACTGTAGTCTAGGCCAATGTGCATTTTGATTTCTTCACTAAATTACAATTGGATCCAAAACAGGATGGGGCTTTCCTGTGTTTTCAGGTAACGCCTGTAATCCCAGAATGTTGTCTTGCAGCCAATCAGTCTGTGTCGAAGGAAAGGGTGGAGGATGTGTAAATACCTGCCCTTATCTACAGTCCAACACAGAGGGGCAGTCGACCACCGGTCCTTCAGGAACAGGAATACAACCCTCGACACAGACAAGTCACTCCTTTATAGAAAGCATGGACTAATGGGAAACAAACTATAAAGCAGTGCTTTTACACCGGAGTGGTACTGGGGCTGAATTGCTATTTGTTTATTTTAATTTATTTAAATGTTTTATGATAAACAATTTACATGTATTTAAACAACGCACACTGATTAATATCTGATACTTTAACAAAAAATATTGTACACATAGGTTAGAAAATAGTCTGTCCTTAAGAGCGCTAGACTGTGATTTAGTGGTCCATGAAATAAGAGGTTGTGAACTACTGTAATCTCTCTACTAGCTTGCAATAAAGGTTTCGGTTTATGAGATAAATGCCACTGACTCCATTTAATCAATTGCCTGAACAGTTCTTTTCTAACCCAACTAAGCAATGCATTGCAAGAAGACTATAATGAAAAGCTAAACTACAGCCAGACATCTTATTTTAATAATTCACTTGAAGGCCTACTTTGTCCTAATTTGAATATGATGTGGGATGAATTGAATACATGAATGGATAAATATCATATGAGTGTTAATATCAGTTACTAAGGCACTTATAGAGCTGCGGATAAACCCCTTTACTCTGACATCCTTCCTCAGTCAACCTTTAATAGGCTTACGCACTATGTCCTTTCTCTGGCTAATGCACTTTGTTCATGTTTCCAAGGATTCAAAAAGATACCACAATCCTTATTACCGGAGCATAATCCTAATCCATACGGTGTCATGTTAAGGACTCAGGGAATGGTTGGATTGACTTTGAGTAACTTACGAAATAACATAAATCCTTACAGGGTCTGAATGCCAGGATACTTTAACAATGTTTGTTCCCATAACTGTATATTTGCAATGTTAGTTCTTACAGTTACTGGTCTAATTTAAGAAATTGTAGACAGCTGCTATGGTGACCCTGGATGCCCTATGAGAGGCAGCCATGACAACCACTCTTTCAGCCTGAATGGAACTCAAATTGGCAGGTCATCCCAGAAGCAAGAACTAGAAGGGTAATTGTTCTGCATATCTAGCCATTCTGCCCTTTCTACTGTGGAGACCCGTTCGATGCGGAACTGGCAAAATAGCTTCAAAGTCGAATTAATTCCTAGCCACTGTGCTGTGAAATCTAACTACCTGTTCCTTGCTTTAGAGAGTTTTACGCTGGTCATATTTATATACCAGTTCATTTTACATTTTGTTATGTATTTTCTTTTATTAAACATTTTGTATAAGTCACAGAGAAATGACATGATAAACGGAAATGCTAGGACTGAAGGGTGGGAAACACCGGCTTTGAGATCAGCCGGCCGGCATCTTTAGTTATTTCAGCAATGGAACGCAGTGACGTTGAACACGAGTTCCTGCCGCTCCGGAATCCTGGCTACTGAGGTCATTCGCATCTCATGCCCTTGGAGCAGGCAGGGGTGAGGAGCAGGCAGGGGCGAGGAGCAGGCAGGGGCGAGGAGCAGGCAGGGGCGAGGAGGAGGCATGGGCGAGGAGGAGGGACGTGGAAACAAACATCCTGAGAGCGCCGGGACTCCCAGACAGGGCTGCTGCTGTCCACAGCACAATCCAACTATTCACTGACGCTGGCCTGGCAACTCACCAGCTCCAAAACCCCCGTTTTCAAAAGCTAAACAAACAAACCCAAAGCTCACCTACGTATTAAACCGTTGACACTTTCAACTTAAAATACAGGACATGACGTGGGAAGCCACGCCAATTGAAAGTTAACATAAAGGGGGAACAAAAGTGAAATAATTTCTCAGACAACAGCCTAATGTGGTTTGAATCATTGAATTAGCAAGTGTTTGTCATTGACTCCTTTCCACTAGACAGTGACACCCTCAAAAACATTTTTTAGCAACTAGCTTCCATGACAATGTTTAATCACGGCCTACTAAAACATGGCATCATCTGACCTCTTAACAACAAGTTACTTTCCCAGGATATATATACGAATGCAAGTAAAAATAGAACATTCCTAGGATTCCCTCGAGAACAACGTAATCGATGGAAAATAGAAAAGCCCCGAGGTCCAAATGTTCCATTTCAATAAAGAAAACAGCTCTCTTCCGGTCACTATTCAAGCAGGCAGCAGACTTTCTGCACTCAGCAGCAGCACTCAGCTATTGTGTTACTCTGGCCCTCTGCAGGCTCAATTAAAATAGTTGAAGAAAAAGCTGAAAATACAAAATCAATTCACCGCACACAGATTCCTATTCCTGTTTAATCACCTAAAGCTGTTCTAAAAAGGTAGCCTAAGCAAGCAACAAATGAAAAATGTGGCTAGAAAAAAGCAGGTTGTCTCTTAATTATATGTTGAATCAACATCTCGTTTTACAGTGCTTGGGGAACTAATTTAGTCTTACAACCATTGACAGAATTCAATAAAGAATGAAATCCAAGCTGGGATTTGGAATGGAATATAAGAAAATACAAATGGGGAAAGCAGAGGTGTTCTGTCCAAGCACAATAATATGAAGCCATCCCTTTCCATTCAGTGAGAGGGAGCTGCCATGACAACAGTTCCTGGCAACATGACTACAGGATGTAGGTGACAAAATCACATCAGTTCATGTGTAGCCAACCTTTTTAAATCAAAACCTGGCTGAATGTAAAGCCAAGCAATTAATAAAGAGCATTGCCACATAGCAATCCTCAATCATTAATTAGGAATACTCTTCCTCTCCCACATGAGAACACATAACTCGCATTGTGATTAGAGTTTAGAGCCAGTTACCCAAAAGGTTGCTGGTTTAAATCCTTGATACGACAAGGTGATTAGTGATAGTGCCCTCGAGCCAGGCACTTGACCCTATTGGATAAATTTAGGTGCCGTGTAGATCTGCTAAATGAATTTAAAAAAGGGTGTGTGGCAAAAACAAGCTGTGTTAGTCCATGCTGCACTCCTATTTGCTAGATGTTCACTGGTGATTAATGCCATTTCCCGAGGGGCACAACTCCTGTCCTCCACCCATCACCTTGCCAATTTCTACTCTTCATTATTCAGATCCAGAAATACTGACATATTCATGCCATATATAATAACGCAAGAGCCGGAGAATTCCCCACTAGCATTTAGTGTCCCCTGGTAATATAGAAGTGTTTAATTAACAGCTCTTCATGGAGCTTTGGTCTGTAGCACATGACAGAGCTTGGGAGATAAGCATGCAAAGCTTTGAAAATTAGAATACTGCTCTGAAATGAAAAGATGTGTTACATTTCCATGTGTTGACATGTGTTTTACTTGAAAGTGTCAGAACGTGGTATTCATGTGTTCCTGACTGTCTTGACCTCTATCCGTTCATGTTCATCTGACAAAACGTCATTCAACTCCTTCATGACTCACCTTACCTACATGTGAAACAAAGGAGGAAGTTACACATCCTCCTCCTGTCGATAAGCAAATATTTACCAATGGCAAATTCACATTTGTGATGATAGCAAGACAATGCGAAATAGCTAAATAGTCACATAAACAGGCTCAAACAATAATTACTTTGAATACATTAGGTAATGTCAGAGCTAAATGGGAAGTAGATGCTTTGTTGTTCATGCCATGTAAACCTTCTTGGTCGGTGTGCCATTTTTTCCAACCATGAAACTGGCGAGATCATGGCAACGTATAAACAGGATTTTGAAACATGTCAAAATACACAAAACACTTCTCACCACAGTGCAAAACGCTGTCAGTCTTACCATATACGCGGACCCATCCTTGTTGCTGACATAAAGAATCCATCAGGATTCGGTCCACCAATGGATCCAATGAAAGCAGTCCCCCATGAAGAGAATCCACGTCGCCTGTGACTGAGTCGGTCTCCATAATAATAATCACCTTTCCAATAACTTCCAGGTAGACACAGTGTGTCCAAAACTGAGATGTCTATGAAGTGGTGACTACAGCGATGAAATTGTCTTAATTAAACTGACGGTGAGTTGTGTCACAACATTAAAGTTTAAACCTTCTAAGTTTGCTCACGTTAACTAGCCGGCGCTAGCGATTTCATTGTTTGCCACAAGCTGTTGACGCTAACGTTCTACTAAAGACGAAAGATGTAGTCATTTCTTTATCTGACATACTGTTGCCGGCTTACAATCAACATCTTAAATGATGAGTCGCTGTCTAGGCAATCTAGGTACTTTTTAGCTAACTACGCTGTTTTGACATACTCGGTAGCAGTCTTGTTCCCATATACACCCTGCCCAGCGATCAAACAGAGGTGGAGTGCTCCTCCAACAGGACCACGCGCTGAAAAAGTCCAGAGCGTCCACCTCCGGAGCCGGATACCCTAAGCAGTCTCCAACAAAATATGTAGGCAGCTAAATAATACGTTTGAGTGGCAGTGGCAACATTCATTTGCCCATAATTTCCCTTGAATGGTTGACCCTGTCCTCGCAGGGTTGGGTGTCTTCGCTCTTCCACTGGGGTCAGAACGCCGTTCTACAAACCCATTTCCACTTCTATCCCATGCCAGCGCTAGTTTCTGAGGATTCAGGAGAGAGCAAAGGATCCCAGAGCGAGTCGTTTACGCATGGTTCAAAGGGGCTGTGGCTGTGGCTGTGTCTGTAACTCAATTGATTTCACTTGGACAAAGGTAAGAACCATTCCTTATAAGATACGATCAATTCTTTAGATCGTATCTTTAAATCTATCTTAGTAATAAAAATATGTATTTTTCTGGTACGTAATCATTAACCTTTGAACTGAAGACTCTTTGATGTAAGCTGCATTTCGATTTTTTTTAACATTGGTGAGAGCATGTATTTTGTACGGTAATAAATCAATATATTTAATTAATATCTGATGGTATGTTATTTGATTACCATTTCAAATGTGCATTATTGCATATTTCATCCTCGCTCTGACAAGAGTTTGACAGACCTGTGTAATATGTCTCCCCCCTGTGTTAAGTATATATTTTTTACAGTGAATTGAGGATACCACTCGAATAACTGAATCAGTCAATCATTTCCAGCCATTATTCTGGTTTCACATTTCATCACTCAAAGAAGAATTTGACCCCATCATATCAATTTATTTCAAGGTTGTTCAGACATTTTATGAATATTTTTTTTTCAATTTGTTCAGTTTAACTGCTTTTTTATAGATCCTCTGCAACCTTTGTGAAATTATTTTCGATTGCGACATAGTGGTCCTTTTCAGCTTTTGATTGCTCTACTTGTGGTTTCAGCTGCAAATAGAAACAAGAATTACTCAATATCATGCCACAGGTAGATTAGTTTGCAAAATGTGGAATGCAATAAAAGGTCATGGTGGTTTAACATTATTTTGTATCACTTGAGTGCTGCTACTAAATTAGTCCAGGGTCCACCCAGAAAAACTGTGTTGTTCTTTGACCAAGGACAAAGGCAAAGTATCAGCATCGTAACATAGCACTTATCTATGCAATTATCCTGAAACTTTGCAGTTCCATTTTCTAGGTCACAGTCTCTGTGAATGCTTTTTCAGAAGCCATTTTAATGGCTAGTCCCTGGAATAACACAAAGATGGTCAATATACACTACCGGTCAATTTATTTTCTCCAGTTTTTATTGAAATTCAATCAGTTCAAGTTGTTATTTCAAAGCAAGAAAGGGGCCTGTTCAGGGAACAAGTAATGTGTTAATAACTTGAAGCTTTTTTGCAGCAATGGTAAATTATGCTTTGGTAGTTGATGCTAACAAATGCAACTAGCATTTCTATACCCTCTTAAGTGTTTTTTGGACAGTATTGTACTGTTGGAAGTCGTATATTGCTATCATAATGGTGAGAAAAAGCCAATTAACAAAGAAAGATGGATATACCATTATAACCCTTAAAAGTCTTTACTTTAGAGAAATTGAAAAAAAAGCCAACGTGTCAGTGAGTTCAGTTTCCTACATCGAAAGGCATCTGGAAACTGAAGAAACTCTGACAGGAAGAGGTCAGGTAAAGCCACAACAGAAACAGATGACAAGTTAATGAGAGGCTCACAGGGCAACAGCATCAACCTGAGCTTAACACTGGTCAAAGTAAGCCAGTGCGTGAACCACCAAATAAGCATTGCGTTGGGTCATCACGCTTCGCTTTTGCACAATCCTCCCTGCTATTTCAGAACTACCTTAGAAGAATTTAAAAGTGGTGTACAGAACTTTCCAAACAAATTTCACTGGTTGTATACACCTTAATACAAAACCTCATCAAATAACAACTAACATCATATCATTCATTAAGTTCAACAACCAAAAGTGTACTTTATTTAATAAATGCACCAGAAAACATGTATCCCAAAAAAGAGGATGTTTTTATGCCTTGGCCAATACAGTACTTGAATGTGTGCCATTTGGATATCAGCCACTTCAATCCATTGTGACAAAACTGTATGTGAGGCCCTTGTGGGAATTGAAGCCACAATTCTGCTTATTTTATTGTCATTCTCGTAAGGGTTGAGAATGCAGAGTGCTTGCTGGGCCTGTTTCTTTAATACCTTTTAATTTGTTTAATTTGATTACAGTATACCAAGTATGTTGTAATATCAATATATTTTCAAAGATTCCTCCTTGAAATAAATATAGAATAGAATGGATGACTATGATATACTGTTATGTTTTTAATAGGTAGTTCAACTGTTGCCTAGTGTGAAAAGTGTATTGCACGGTAAAGTACAGTACCGTAGCATATTGCATTCAAAGGGCCATTTTCAATGTTTTGTTTTGTTAATTAGATTAACTGTTTATTTTAATTAGTAAATTAAGAAAATATGTTACTTTGATCTTTCAACCAATGTGCTTGTTATATTGTCACATTTTCATTGATTGTGTTCATGTTTTCGAAGTTAAGTTATTCATGCACTAATAACATTTTACCTATAAAAATATGTAATACTACAGTTTGCTTAACATTGACAATAATCACTGCTAGATTATTTTATTGTCCAAATGTATTGTTGTAATTTTGTGGTTGAAAGGGTAAAATGTCAGTATTGAAACGTCACAACTCCGGGTGCCAAAATGTTCTGTATCCAACTTGCAAATCCAACAAGTCATTAAGAGGTTATTCAAATGGAATTTCACACATGCTCACAATAATTCTGATAGCTCCTGAATAAGGCATGAAACTGGCTAAGTAACAAGTTTAGAGATTCATAGGAGGAGTTTTAAAAATAAAATAGCACCGGAGCACAAAGAAAATTGGAATGGGTTTGCAAAAAGTCTATTAGGATCCTGCTCAAAACAGTCCTACTCACGTGGAGTCATGAGCTTGGAGAGGATGGGGAGAACAATGTCCTCCAGATGCCTCCTCTGCTGACTGATCTCTTGGACAGATGTGTTTTTCACATTCTGGATCCATTCGGACATGGCGGAGCAGGTGTTTGTACATATGTTCTAAGTAGTGAGAAAATAATTATTCATATAAGTATGTTCAAATGGACAAATAAGGGATATTGAATAGTATGCCAGCTCATAGAATAATATATATATATATATATAAATAATTGTCTTACCTTATCCTCCTTATTGAGCTTTCCTTGAAACTTCTCTTGGTCAGCAATGGTGTCTCTTACATGTGTTATGTATGACTGCAAGTCCTGCTTAGCCTCTGGAGTGGGTGTATAATTGTTTTTGCATGTAGCACATGGTATTTAAGGAAGTCCCTCTCACCCAAACACATACACACTATATTGTAGCCCAGTAGTCAAGATTGTTAAATGAATGTTTGCTTGTTCTAATCCTGAGCCAACAAGGGGGGAAAAAGCATTGTGTCCCTGAGCAGGCAGTTAACCCAAACTGCTCCAAGGATGTGTACTTTGCATACTTACAATGCCTTCCACAAACATTGGCACCCTTGATAAATATGAGCCATATAGCTATGAAACAAATGTGTTGATGTTTATTTATTTGGTCTTTCATTCATAATATACATGATTATAGATTTTGGTTTTATTAGTTCATCTGATTTATTAGGGACACTAGTAATCCATGACTTCCTGTTTCACTGGGGTATAAATATGAGGTGACACACAGGCCAAATTCACATAGTCATCCATCACTTTGGGAAAGACCTAACAAAACAATGTGCAACAACAGGTTGTTTAGCTGTATAAATCAGTTAATAGTGTGAACGTGCGTAACGGTATGCTAGGCATTCGACTTGTTCTTTGGATCGCGAACAGCGAAACAGCCTTTAACGAGACACCAAGAGGACAAATGAATAGTGAAAAAGGAGTGGTGAAGCTCTGTTTATTCAGGTATTCTTCTTTCAATACCTCTAGACAATAATAAACAAAACAAGGTATAGTGGGATGGATTACACCAAGATAGATCCTTTTGGAAACAACCACCAGAGGTAAGTTTGGCCTAGTCATAAAAGTCCCTCATCCCCACCATGTGGTATGGTAGTAGATAATTGGAGATGTGAGGCTGTTCTTTTTCAAAAGGCCCTGGAAAACTTTTTAGGGTACATGGTATCATTGACTCCAAGAACCAGCAGATTTTAAATCTAAACTTGACTGCCTCTGCCAGGAAGCATGGTTGGATCATCTAGCAGGACACTGAGCCAAAGCACACCTCAAAATCTACACAAAAATGATTTAATTGACCACAGAATCAGTGTTTTCTATTGGCTATCCCAGTCCCCTGACCTAACCCCCCTAGAAAACCAGTGGGACACTGCTGAAGAGGAGATTTTACAAGGTGGTCCTCAGAAACTGAAGGATCTGAAGAGTGTAGAGGATAACCTCAGGTCCCTTGTCATGTGTTTTCAAAGCTCTTTATGCAATATAGGAGAAGAGCAGTTATTTTGACAAAGTAAAGTATTAAAGAGGGATTGCCAACATTTCTGGCAGACATTTATTTTATGATAAGAATTTCGTGACTGATTTATTTTAATTAAAGTTTCGAGTTTTGTAAATAATGCAAATTAAAGTTTAAGAGGATAAAATAAATTCCACAGCCAGTTTTGCTGATATTTACCAAGGTTGCCAAATATGGGTGGAGGGCACTGAACCTGCTAAAATAACAGCCAAAAATCAACAACACACATATTCACATAGACTGGTTATTTCCAGAAACCTATGATTCACTCTCATACTTTCCCTCTATCTCACCTGTCCAGGTAAGATATTCTACACAATCGATTTTAGAATAGCGGGAGGCAAGTTCCGTGGCCCTCTCCCCGCGGAAGTTCTTGGCCTGCATGTCGGCACCCAGTTCTACCAAAGTTTTCACTGTCTCAAGCTGTCCCCATAAGGCAGCACAATGCAGAGGGGAATAACCTGTTTGAAAACCAAATTGACATTTATGCTATAAAAGTCGTGAATTTTTAATGTGTGTCTAGTCCATGTATACATACGTGATAAGATGATAAGTCCTCACAAAGATAGTAAACCCTAAAAAATATTTTTTTGGCAAGTTCCCCCTAGGGAAAATGCAATTTCCGGTTTAGGTTTAACAGTTAATTTAGTAACAGTTTAGTAAAAACGAGTTGTTAATGTTAGGGTTAGGTCATGTTTAGGGATAGTGACTATGTATTTCTAGAAACACTTTTATGCGTTAAATAGTCTTGTTCCAAATCGGCAAATAAACTTGGAACACCTACCTCTTGCAGTGATCTCATTAACTTGTACTCCATGCTTAACCAGTTCCCGCACGGTGGTGCTTCTTCCTAGCATACATGCACCAAAAAGTGCATTTCTACCGATTTCATCCTTTACTTCCGTATCGCTAGAAAGGCACTTGTTTTCAAAATGTTTTTGAATACCTTCGATATCTCCAGCCAAAGCATAATGAAATACACTATTCTCTTCAATTGACTGCATTATTGTAAAATAGTTGGTTCTAAGCACCAGCTAGTGGTAGGTTTGCAGCGCTAGATAAATACACATACGTTACCATGGATACAAGGATCGGTCCTTTTCATTCTCTGTTAACACACACATATATAAAAGTTAAGGATAACGAAACATTTTCTATTGTTTTATTTCAATTGCTATTAAACGTTTCTATGCTAAAATGTATTTATTATACTGTTTTCACGTGCGGCGCACGCATCGGAACGATGTAAAGGTGGAACCCTAGCCACTATTCTTTCCGAGAGGGACATAGCTGTCAAGTGCACAACAATTCACATTTCCTGTAAGATCCTGTTGATGGGAATTTTATGGAATGTCTAAAGCGTAGCTGGAGATTTTGCAAAGTATTTCAAATATTAGCGATCTGACACTTTACTAGATATGCGAATGGAAATATAAGGTACTTTTTAGTTTCCCCTTGACTGTTTGTAGATTTGGTAACGATGGTATTAAACTACATAAAATGTCTGGTTATTACGTTAGTTAGCTCCAGAGCAGCATCAAGCTAATGTCGATGTTAGCTAGCTACCTTCATGAAAGTTGCTAACCTTGCTGTACGATTGCTACATTTTTAGTGTTTAGAATAAAATAAATGTTGTTATCAAGTCTCTGGACTTGTCAAACTGGATGTTGTCAAACTACCGTAACGTGTTCAGCTAACGTGTCCTACAAAACAAGACTACGGCGTTTATATTTTGTCTTTGGTATAAACTCGGACCGGGTCAGCTAACTGACACGACCCTAGTCCGGCATTGGCACCTACAGAGAAAACGCGGAGGCTTCAGTTTTGGGATACTGTTACATGTGTCTAACTACTAATTACTAACACTAGTTGTTAATATCAATTTAAAATAACCAGTTTCTCTCCCTCTATATAACAGTTCTAGTGATTGTAATTACGGGTATTTAAGGCTAACATCGTTTCCTATCAATCACATGTAACTTAACGCTGCGTTATTTTTATCTTCACTAAGGTTGTCTGAACGTTTTGGGACCAAAGGTTTTTTTCTGTGCATGGACGGAAAGCCAATGCGCAGGTATGTGATGACTGGACGTTTTGTTTGTGTGTATAGATTTTTCGGTCATTTGACATCAATTGCGTCTTGGTTATGTTAAATATTCCTTGATAACCTTTATAATTACGTAGGCTGGATTTGTTGAACATCGTTTAAAATGAACTTGTCTTAATATTTTCCAATGGAACTATAGGGGGTTGAGTTACATGGTTTTACTATGTAGTTATGTAGAAGTACTCCGGTATTACTTTGAAGTAATTCCTGGGCCTGCATCCAGAAGTCTCAGAGTAGAAGTACTGGTCCAGGAACAATATTGCTTTTCAGATCTCAATAAATAAACACTACTAGTTTTAGAAGCTCATACAGCTAATGGTAGTACAAATGATTGATGTATCTAGTCAGGGTCAAATCTCTGCAAAATCATACCACAAAAGCCACACTCTTTGATTTAAAAAAGTATAATGGTTGGTCCTTTAGCTGGTCTAAATTTCATTTGACACAATTTACAGGAAATGAAGGCCTGAAATTATTTTTTTTTGAGAAAAACTTTTCTAGAAAGTTAGTGGCAGCAGCTGTTTGGTATAGTCACAAGTGATACTGGCACCTAACCACGCACTACCATTGTCACAAACCTCATCCTAAATGAGGCGATACTTTCCATTGTGTACAGTATATCCACACATGGTTATGAGAAATAATGTAAAAATGCCCAGTTGGAAAATATACTGGACCGGTGTGTTAAGTAAAGTCTTGTTTTGTACATGTGCCAATGAGAAAATGTTTATCAAATTATCAGACCAGAATTAGAATTCAAGTAAATAAGAAATATGTATTATAGTCAACAGGATGTATAGCTTTTGAATAAAACTATAACAAGCTCAAAATTAAATGTTTTTGTGAAGAATTCAAAGCTCCCTTCACATTGTGTAGTTCCATGTAGCTCAGTTGGTAAAGCATTGTCAGAGGTTTCGGGTTAAATTCCCACAGCGGTCCAAATCAGCCATGTAGTCTCTCACTACTACTGTAAGTCTCTGGATTTGGGCATCAGCTAAATGACAAAAATGTGTAAATTAGAGGCTGCTTACTGAGCTATAATTGGAAGAGCAGTTTGTCAAGAATCTTTAAGGCAATTGCTGTGGGGGGGGTAACAGATGCTAGCCAGAAATACCTCCGATGTCTCCCTAGACCATCATTATCTAGTTTAAGTCATAGTCTACTTCGAAAGGGGTAACATATCTTGTTACGTAGTCCTTTCATACCTCCCCCTGCTCATCAACAAAACCAACGATCCACCTTAACTCGCGGCCCGCCGTCGTGTCCGTCCCGCAGGTGTACCAGCGCACGGCCAGACAACACCGGAATGGACATCACGGCGCGCTGCACACTGGGCGACCCCAACAAGCTCCCGGAGGGCGTCCCCCAGCCGGCGCGCATGCCCTACGTGTCCGACAAGCACCCCCGCCAGACGCTGGAGGTCATCAACCTGCTGCGCAAGCACCGGGAGCTGTGCGACGTGGTGCTGGTGGTGGGCGCCAAAAAGATCTACGCCCACCGGGTGATCCTCTCGGCCTGCAGCCCCTACTTCCGGGCCATGTTCACCGGCGAGCTGGCGGAGAGCCGGCAGACCGAGGTGGTGATCCGGGACATCGACGAGCGGGCCATGGAGCTGCTCATCGACTTCGCGTACACCTCGCAGGTCACGGTGGAGGAGGGCAACGTCCAGACGCTGCTGCCCGCCGCCTGTCTCCTGCAGCTGGCCGAGATCCAGGAGGCCTGCTGCGAGTTCCTCAAGCGCCAGCTGGACCCGTCCAATTGCCTGGGAATCCGCGCCTTTGCCGACACCCACTCCTGCCGGGAGCTGCTGCGCATAGCCGACAAGTTCACGCAGCACAACTTTCAGGAGGTACGGTCGCTGGCGCGGGGGGGGGGGGGGGGGGGGGG
>JACXGK010001358.1:0-48134 GCA_016801125.1 Novumbra hubbsi | reverse complement strand
GACATACAATGTAGATGGGCTTATTCGAATCTTTCCTCAAATTTGAAGACATTAATTAACATTTTTTCTTATTTTTAATGTTAGAGGGCGGGGGTCTTAGCCCAACTTTATTACAAGGCTGTGGAGCTAAATTTAGACTCAGGGATACCCCCTGTGGAGTTTAGTAATACATTCCTATGTTATTTTTATCACGAAATAACTGCCCCGGAACTGAAATAATGTGGCATTGCAGTGTGGTTGCCCCAGTGGGAACTGGTTTTACTCCTTAGTTGTGGCATACTGACACGGAAGGTGCATGGGAGACCCACAGACCAGCTTGGCTTGGCACCATCCGCATTGGGGTATGGGTTGGTTGATTCGATGAGTTCGATGCTTCTGCCAGTGGAACTTCTCTTTCTCTCAGGCACAGCCCCTGTCTTTGGGGAATGTTAACAGGTCTGACCTGCCGTTTTGCTTGTTTGACCACTAGGTGATGGAGAGCGAGGAGTTCATGCTGCTTCCAGCCAATCAACTGATAGACATAATCTCCAGCGACGAACTGAACGTGAGAAGTGAAGAGCAGGTTTTCAACGCAGTCATGGCCTGGGTCAAGTACAGCATTCAGGAGCGCCGGCCGCAGCTGCCCCAGGTCAGTCGATACACCATCAGTTTGCAGTACCAGACCACGTGGTCTACCTTTTAGTTTCAAATCAGAAAGAAAATGTAAGGCATGGCAACTGCGTGAAACAGAAAGTGATGGTTCTTCAGCCGGTCCTTAATGCTGGATTACGCTCTGGTTTTTAGGTTCTCCAGCATGTTCGTCTTCCTCTTCTCAGCCCAAAATTCCTGGTGGGAACGGTGGGATCGGACCCTCTCATCAAAAGTGACGAAGAGTGCCGAGACCTGGTGGACGAGGCAAAGAACTACCTCCTCTTGCCTCAAGAGCGGCCCCTGATGCAAGGGCCCAGAACACGGCCCCGGAAGCCCATCCGATGTGGGGAGGTGCTGTTTGCAGGTTAGCTTTGGGACCGCTCGACTTCCGCTCAGTATGCGCCGCGCCCAGGTTTCACGAGGCGCTGTCGCTCCAACGACCCGTCGGCTGAACGCCTTTAACAGACAAAGCGCTAGAAGGTCCCACGAAGTCGTCCCTTTGCCACATCCTTTGTTTCCCTGTGTCCCAGTCGGAGGGTGGTGCAGCGGGGACGCCATCTCCAGCGTGGAGCGCTACGACCCGCAGACCAACGAGTGGCGCATGGTCGCCTCCATGAGCAAGAGGCGCTGCGGCGTGGGCGTCAGCGTCCTTGACGACCTCCTCTATGCCGTCGGGGGCCACGACGGCTCCTCGTACCTCAACAGCGTGGAGAGGTGTGGCGCCCCGGGCCAACCCACGGGTCTAAAGGGCACGTCTCCGTACCCGCCGGGAGGGGGTTTCCGTGTGTAACCCGGCTCTCCATCCCTCCGCCCCGCAGGTACGACCCCAAGACGAACCAGTGGAGCAGCGACGTGGCCCCCACCAGCACGTGCCGGACCAGCGTGGGGGTGGCCGTCCTGGGGGGGTATCTGTACGCCGTGGGGGGCCAAGACGGAGTGTCCTGCCTCAACATTGTTGAAAGGTGACCGGGCGCCGCCGCACATCACCGTCTCCTTCGCGCTGTCCCGCACCCCCGGCTGTGTGTCCTTCCTCGCGCCCCGGTTGAGCCGTGTGTGTTGGGTTGCAGGTACGACCCCAAGGAGAACAAGTGGACGCGCGTGGCCTCGATGAGCACCAGGCGGCTGGGCGTGGCCGTGGCGGTACTGGGGGGCTTCCTCTACGCGGTGGGGGGCTCGGATGGTACATCCCCTCTCAACACAGGTACCCATGTTCCGCTCCCAAAAACCCTACGCGACTATTTGTTTCTATTCGGACCGCCCACACGAGAAGGTTCGGAGATTTCCAAGGGACGCTCTCTAGGATCCCGTATTCATATTCGGGTGTCGCCCTGTCAGAGGCCCACCGGAGCGTGTCCGATAACGAACACGCCCCACCCCTGACCCTCTTCTCCCCGCTTGTGTCCGAGCACAGTGGAGAGATACAATCCTCAAGAGAACCGCTGGCACACGGTCTCCCCCATGGGGACGCGGAGGAAACACCTCGGCTGTGCGGTGTACCAGGACATGATCTACTCTGTAGGGGGCCGGGACGACACCACCGAGCTAAGCAGCGCAGAGCGCTACAACCCCCGGACCAACCAGTGGTCGCCTGTCGTAGCCATGACTTCGAGGCGTAGCGGGGTGAGTGGTGTTGCACCAAACCGTGAATATTTGGCAGTTTTGAAATGGCTGAATTTGGTACATTGGGGAGGGGGGAACGAGATGTACTGAGGTTGAATATAAGGTAAACAGGCTTGTTGTTTGTCTTGCAGGTTGGACTCGCGGTGGTAAACGGACAGTTAATGGCAGTGGGAGGATTTGACGGGACAACGTATCTTAAAACAATAGAGGTCTATGACCCTGATGCTAACACATGGCGGTAGGTGACAGATTGCAATATATGTACACTGCAAAAAAAATGAAGGGAACTTGTAATCGTTACAGTATAACACCAAGTCAATCAAACCTTTGGGATTTTAATCCAGTTAGGAAGCATAAGTGATTGTGAATCAATGTCAACTATTTTGGTGCAAATTAAAGTGCATTAGAGAGGCAACAGCAAGACAACCCCAAGAAATTGAATAGTTTTGCAGGTGGTGGACACAGACAATTTCTAATTCCTTATCTGTCTTAACTGATTTTATTGCTAGTGTCCATCACTACCGGTAGCATGAGGCAGTACCTGCAGCCCATTTAGGTTGCACAGGTTGTCCAGCTCCTCCAGGATGGCACATCCATACATGCCTTTGCAAGACTGTACAGTCTCAAGAGCATGGAGGAGATACCAGGAGATTGGCCGTTTCACTAGGAGAGCTGGACAGGGCCATAGGCTCTACAAAATGACCTGACCAAACCGTCTGAAACAGACCCCATAAGGGGGCATGAGTGTCCGACATCTTCTAGCAGGACCTGTGTTCACAGACCAGCAACGTGCAGCTCGATTGGCGTTCGCCAGAGAACACCAGAACTGGCATGTCCGCCGTTGGTGCCCCGTTCTAGAGCCAGTTCCCACAGAGCAGATGTGACGGACATCAAAGAGTCTGGAGACGCCGTGGTGAACGTTATGCTGCCTGCAACACTATCCAGCATGAGGATGATATACGCCTTAGGATGATATACGCCTTAGGATGATACACCCTGTCTCGTTAGGATGATGCTCAGAGTTTGTTGGGACTGCATACAGGCACGTGGGACTGAACACAACTGAGTCACGTTATGAGTTGTCGTGATGCAAGTTGGAAGAGCCTGTGATTTCAAATGTTTACTTAGATTTTAGAGTTTGAATGCAGCCCTCAAACGGTTGGTGATTTTGGTTTCAATGGACTGTTACGTCATTTTGTTGCAAAGAGTTACACAATGTACAGTAAAGATTTTGATACCTAATATATTTTGTTTATCGAGACCTAATGTGTGGTTAAAGTGTTCCCTTCATTTTTCTGAGCAGTCTAGTATTACACACCGACGTCAATGTGGTGATGCTGAACCTTGCTTGTCACCCCACAGACTCTACGGTGGAATGAACTACAGGCGACTCGGAGGAGGGGTTGGCGTTATCAAAATGACCCACTGTGAATCCCACATATGGTAGTACCATCTAGGTCAAAGTCCTCCCCTCGTTTGTGCCTCCACACGGAAGTTTCTCATGCAAGGAAGAATGACTGTGTTATCTGTACAGCCATTTTATTGGCAAGCCAAGGAAATGTAGTGAACAGCTACACAAGCTGTACTGTTCCTGTGTGTCTGGTCTGGACGGAGCCTCGTCTAGCAGCCTACGGTTCATCGATATCCTCTGTACTTCCTGGATCATGCCTCGCCCGCCTAAGGCCAAGCGATTCTGAATACGTCGATCCTATGAGCTGTTCATTCATGGCCATCACAGAGGCAAATGCTTCAAGTTCCCCTTTTCTGTTACTGAAATGGAACGCTGCAGCTGCCCTTTAGGATTCGGTCCTGAACGTGGCTGTTGGAGCGGCTATGCTATACCTACATTTCCGTTTCCATTGACTTGTTAAATGGCACATGAAGAAGGATGTTTTAGAGGACTGACACTTAACTGCAGATGCAGGATGTGGTTCCACTGCTTCTCTTTGATCCTAGTTGTGAATAGTTGATGTTGAGCAGGTGTGTGAATCTCCTTGAAATTGAATGCACTGTGATTATTTTCAGGATCCCCCCAGAGATGTTGGTACTGTGGTGCTAACATGTTATATAGCAAATGTTTCATACAGGATTATTGTTACCCATTTAAGGCTTTCTAACTGTGTGATATGATTTTAAAAGCAATTCTTTGACACATCAATGCTTTTTTACATTGAACACATTACCGAGGCAGTCTTGCACTTTAAACCTATTAGTTTATTTGAGAAATGAGTTCTATTGCAGTTTATCTAAGACACAGGAAAGAATACAACAGTTGATGAATTATGCATTTAAACCTCTGCATCGGTGAGCATGGGAAATGCATGTACAGTCAGTGATATGCTTGATTGGAAAAAGACCAGGCTTTTTCTTCATGTTTTCTGTAAACCCTGTCGAAGCCCACGTAACCCTTCGTCACAGCGAGGGAGAAAGCGGTCATGCATTTTTGTGAAATGCGACTGACGGATGTGCAGATCAATGGGTTTGACTCCCTAGCAGATGTTAGCCCTGATATATTGTTCAGAGGTTGGGTCCTACCATCGGAAACTGAATGTCTTTGTTTTTGGATGTGTTTTTGAGGACAAATGTATAGACTGTAAGATGAGGGATGTTTCACTACTTCTGTTCAGACTTCTCTGTATGAACTGTAAGCCTTCGGAAAACGTGGCATTTTAGCTGTTGATTTGTCAGTGTACCGACAACAGCCCATGCTGTTAATAAAGATGTTTATTTCAAACTTATGCTAAAAAAAACATGCGTATAAAACCAATCTGTATTTGAAGTATTCACAGGGTCTGTACTCTTCCACCATAATCAGCCATCACCCTAAATTACACATTTCATTGTTTGTTTTTTTTGCAGGTTTAAGCATTGGTACAATAAATGACAATATTGCCCTTGTAGTGGATATCTACAAAAAGTAAAACGACTGGGTACAAGATCTGTAAATCCACATTTAAAAATGCATGCATACTCACTAGTGTAAAAGCGCAAATAATTACATTTTATATTGACGGTATATATATATATATTGGTATATACATGTATATTACAAACTGATGTCCGACTGCTTAGATGGGCATCTTCAGGAGTGCGCATTCTGTCAACAGCTGGAGGACCGTAGTCATGTAGTCCGGACTTGTGATCTGAAGACGGAAAGTTAGAGATCATGCAATGCCCGGTTTGAAGTGGTTTATTGGAAAAAATGTAAAAAATATGTTTACAGGCACGTTGTGAAAAAGACATAAAATTCGACACGACTGCTAGTCACTCGCTGGCCACAACATTAAGATTTGTAATACCAGATGTGTATCTACCTTAATTTTCCCACTGTGGTGTGCTGAACCCAGGGCCGTGGAGACCCTCATCAGAGACCCGGCGGAAAGGTCAAGCCTGAAGTGCCTGAAGAAGTGGGTCTGGAGCCCTCTGATGAAACCGTTGACCTCCTCGATGCTGATGCTGTCCTCCTGGCGGTCGTCAAGACACGCACTGTCCCAAAGCTTCCAGGCATCTTGCGGGTTGACCTTGTAAGTCACATCCATAGGAGGTTGTGTAGGAATGGTCCAGGCCAGTTTCAGGTACTGGATGTTCTTGGTGGGGTGGCACCCAGTCCAAAGGGCTGCAAGCCACTGGAGGTTGGTTGAAGTGATGCAGATGGGGCCAAAGCAACAGTCAAATGTCTTTTTAAGCCAGGACTTTACTAATGCCGAGAGGGACTCTGGTCCACTGGTGCAGAGCAAAGGCAGACTGACGAATTCGGGTGGGAGCGATCGGAGGTAGTCCACGTCCCCGTTAATGCAGGTCAGCAAGCCACTCCAAACAGTCTTTTGGGCATCATCTTTTGCAGCAAACACTTGTTTGGAGAGAATCTGTGACGACGTGAACGGCATGACAATAAACACCAAAGTCAGTTTTAAAACTACATGTACTTTAAACAATTAGAGGAAAAAACAACGTACCTGTATGTAAATCGTCTCGGCGTCTTGATCAGTCTCTGCCAACCCAAGGACTACAGAGATATTGACCTTGAATCCCAGCTCCTGGCCAGTTTCAATCGCCAGGCCCTGTTGCTTCTCTGACACAATGAAAGCTGATAGTTCCTTTGAGTAGGCTTTTAACATGGTATGTCGGAACTGGTACAAAGGTGTGACATAAGACAGCTGCCATTCCTTCTTGACCAGAAGTGCCACTTGGTCTGGGTCAACCTGATTCTAGAGAGCAAAGAGATTAAAAGATGGGTGTAAATAAGGAAATACGTCGGGCAAAGAACAAGCTTATAGATTAAAAATAAAAAGCTGGCGGATTGGTGGCCAATATAACAAGGCTAAAAGTATTTAAGCACAACACATTGCTGCTTACCTGGAAACAGCACTCAACTGTAATAAACAACGATTAGCCATAACATCATGACCACTTGCCTAATATGTGTAAGTCCCCCGTTTGCTGCCAAAACAGCCCTGACCCATTGAGGCATGGACTCCATTAGACCTCTGAAAGTTTGTTGTGGTATCTGGCACCAAGATGTTATCTTAAAGATTTTGTTCATCGAGACAATGTGTGATTTAAGTGTTCCCTTAATTATTTTGAGCAGTGTATAATGAGCGGGAAGGGGTTCCAGAGAGCGAGAGATTTATTTTAACCTGGCCACCTTCTTCCATTCCTCTGTGGTTCAGTTCTGATGCTCATGTGCCCATTCTATGTTCCACAGTGGACAGGGGTCAGCATGGGCACCTGACTGGTCTGTGGCAACGTAGCCCCATACGCAACAAACTGCAATGCGCTGTGTATTCTGACACCTTTAACAGAACAAGCATGAACTTCTTCAGCAATTTGAAAGACCTAACCTTTCGCTCCCCATGTGCATCAATGAGCCTTGGCCTCCCATGACCCTGTTTTTTCAGGTGGTAGCCACAGACAATTGCTCTCTCCTTAGCCTTCCTGACATTCTTCTCTTGTTTTTCTAGTGTCCTTGTCACTACTGGTAGCATGAAGCGGTGCATCCATATGTGCAGTTGCAAGAAGTTTTTAGGAACAGGAGAAGCTCTAAAAAAAGACCTTCAGCAAGCTACTGGTGTGCATGTGTCTGACTAAACTGTCAGGGCCTGACATGCTCAGGTGAGCCTGTGCTCCCAGTCCAGCAGCATTCAGCTTGACAGGCATTTGCCAGAGAACACCAGAACTGGTAGGTGCACCTGTGGGGCCCTGTTCTCTTTACAGAAGATTGCAGGTTCACACTGAGCATGTGACAGGAGCGAGAGTCTGGAGATTCCATGGTGAACATTATGCTGCCTGCAACAGCATCCAGCATGACTGGATTGGTGGCGGGTCAGTAATGGTCTTGTCCTTGGAGGATATAACTGCACTTAGGTACCGGGATGAAATCCTCAGACACTGGTGCAGTGGGCCCTGGGTTCCTCCTGGTGCAGGCCAATCCCCAGTTTAATGTGTGTAGGCAGTTCCTGGATGACGAAGGCAATGATGCCATTAATTGGCCCTGACGGTCCCCTGACCTGAATCCCATTGAGAACCTCAAGTCCATTATATATTTTTAATGCATTGTCGTCAGAGGGACCGAAGATCACAAACATCAATATTGGTTTTCACCCTTGTCACTTGCATATAGAGAACTCCAGTCTTTGAATCTTTTGATATCGTAGTAGTCAATGATGCACCTTAGATGATGAGATCCCAAATCTCTTGCAGTTATACGTTATTCTCGTTAGACTCCTGCGCAGTCTTTCACAGAGTGGTGAACCCATCCTCCCTTCTGACAGACCAATCTTCTCTGGAATTATCTTTTAAGTCATACCGTAAGAGGGTTTTTATGTATGCTTGACAAGTTTTGAAATAGTACATTATGAATTGCATGAATGTTCACTATGTTCACATAAAGCACAATGTTCTAAACAATATAAAACGTTTTTGTTGACTAATTTAAATGAAATGTATAACCACAAAAAGACCACGTCACTTAAACCACACATTATCAGTTATTTGTATCAGATACTTACTGTGATATCACGTGACCTGGGTTTTTTTCTGCTTGTTGGTATTTTTAAAACAGTCTGATGGCCTGATGTGTATCCCAGATAAGTAGCTTCGACACAACTTCGCATGGCGCGACTGTATCGACGCTTGCTCCTTCGTTGTGCTAGGACTTTGTTGAGCGGGGTCTTCAGAGTGCTGTAAAGTACAACTTAGCATGTTAGGTCGTTTATTTACGAGAACATAAAATGATGACAGCATATTGTGGTATTCAAACGAGTCATCTAGCTAGGGGTATCAGTAAACAAAAGGGTTGCTAATTCTAAGGCGTTAGTTAGCAAGTTTTTGTTGAGTAAGGGCTATTTTGATTTCTCCGCTGAATAACAGCGTAGTTATTTATTTTTTCATATTCATTGAATCGATAACACCCAATGTATGGTTATAAATCAATAATAAGCCAGAAACAGCACAAGTTACATACCTATTTCTTTCCTCCATGACTTCAAAAACACTATAGCAGACAGGAAGTGGATTTGAACATTGCGCTTTCCCATGATGCAACCGGAATGTTGACAAGGAAAAGTAGTCGATCACTGCATCATTCCAAATGTCAAACATCTACGATATTACCGTTAATTCTGAACCATGAAAGTCATCAACCTACATCTATAAATGTAATTACATTTTTGAGATATACTACAATATATCATATATAATACTATGTAATCTGTTGTAGCTACAAAGTCTGACATTTACCAATATCGTAGATTGACTACTTTGGTCAGTACTTCCCCAGCGATGTGCGCAGCACAATCACTGATCTCTAAATACAAGTGATGAACACGCTACGCTATCTACAGACAGGGAGTAGACGCTGAGCACATCCACATTTATTTAAATTTGTCAATGGTGCTGTATTTCCGACTGTACGCGGAAAAGACAAGTTATGTAGATGACTGTTGCTTGGGGGCTTTAGTCATGAATGCACTAATCGCATTTATACTAATAACGTTTCGTTTTGTACATTAGCGTTGCCAGTTGCATGGATCGGGCATAAATCATATTTTTAGGTAGCTATCTAGGTATTACTAGCATTAATGTACAACACGGGTCTTTACAAGGTTACAGTATATTTTGGTTAGGATGCCTGTTTCGTTAGCTTGCAAGTCATTTGAAATGGCCAATAAAGGTAGACTATTGGCGCAGAGGATGTTAATCATGGGTAGATTGGAGACCAGGACATATTTACGACGGCGAGGGACAGCAATTCCTATAGTAAAACAAGAACGTCTGGTCAAACCCGACATTTCTCAAATGCGTTGTTCGTTCAATGTCAACAAGCACTCCACGTGGACCAAAGGTATCCTATATTGCTACTTTTCATTATGACTGTTTATCAATTCTGTTCTTGGAGATCATCAGTGTATAGGCTTTTGTTTTCGTCCATTCTTCGTGACTGTGTTTATTTACCGCTGCTGTTCGTGGATCTATGATAATGATCACTCACAGACCAGCCAAGTTATCGGCTACAGTGCTCGTGGTGTCAAATTGTGTTTGTTAGTGCTGTGCTGTAAGGAAAGATGTGGGTTTCCAGGGACGGCTTTAAAAAACAATGCTCAACAAATAATGTACATGCTTTCTGTATAGCTAAAATAACATTCACTTGGAGTCACCAGGTTCTAGCAGCTTGTCTCTCCGTAGTCACACTTGCGGGGAGCTACGGCCTGACCATGTAGGAGAGGAAGTCACACTCTGTGGCTGGGTTCAGTACCGGAGGTTCGTCAAGGAATTCATTTTTTTGCGCGTCTTACCATTGAAGAACCCTTACACCATCAACAACCCTGATTATGACTGTTAACATATTATTTTATTCCCATCAGACAGGATTTATTTGTAATCCTGAGAGATTTTAGCGGCATGGCACAAATGATTATCCCTCAAAATGAGGTAATACTCATGCGTTTTATTAGTAGATTTTTTTAATCCTTCTGTTTTGTAACAAATTAACATGTGATATGAATTATTGACACCAAAAGATAGAACACAATTTAATTTCTAGATTAGCAATGTATTGTCCTCTTTTTAGCTTTCCGCATAGCTTGTTAGATTTTTTGCTAACCTTTATCATGATGGATCCAGATAGGATCACACTTTAGATTTTAGTATTGTTTATATATCGACTATATCATTCTGTTATTGTTTTCTCTGTGTAGTCCCAAATAATTCTGAAAAAAGCCTTGGTTGACTTACCACTTGAATCCGTGATCATGGTGAAAGGCAAAGTCAGACGTCGACCAAATGGACAAGAGAACAAGGTGTGTGGCAAATACATTTTTAATGAAAATTCAGTTTTAATAGAATCCCAGGAATAACTAATGTCAGTAAAAGGTTATTTGATGAGTAAATGATTTAAAAGGATTGTGAAATATAACAAAGTTTTTAATCATTTCCCTTTCCTTTTATTAGACAACAAAGTAAATAAAAAGTAAAGTAAAAACATGTATTTTACTCTTCCCTTTGTCATTTACTCACCCTTTATATATTTCAAACCACATTTTTTAATTATAGGAGATGCCGACAGGACAGATTGAAGTTCTTGTTGAGCGTCTCGAGATTCTCAATGTCTGCCGTAAGCTGCCTTTTGAAATCAAAGATTTTGTAAAAGTGCGTACAAGATCAAATGTCTGATATTATTAACACCTACAAAAAATCATGCCCAATAAATGTTTTTTAATTGTTAGCTATGATATTTTACTACAGATGAGCTTTAATGATTGTTTGTTTACAGAAATCTGAATCCCTTCGCATGCAATATCGATACCTGGACATTCGTTCTTCACAAATGCAGTACAATCTTAGGCTGAGGTCCCAGCTAGTGATGAAGATGAGAGAGTACCTGTGCAATGTGCACGGTAAATGTCCTTGAATTTCCCTTTCAGTTTGTATTGTGTATTTTTAGTGCATTGTATTCATTGAATTTTTGTTTCCGTTCTAGGGTTTGTGGATGTTGAAACTCCCACCTTATTCAAGAGGACTCCGGGGGTAGATTGTCTCCATTGTACTTTTCAAAGAAAATATTAAAATGTTTGCATACACCACTGTGCATGAATTGCATGTGTTATAGAGTAGTAAATAATATTTGAAATTATTCATAGTGAGTAGCCAATTTTTTTCACTTATGACTCTCTACTTTCTAGGGTGCCAAAGAGTTTGTGGTGCCCTCACGAGAACCTGGCCGGTTTTACTCCCTACCTCAGAGTCCTCAGCAGTTTAAACAGCTTCTCATGGTGGCTGGCATTGACAGGTATGAATGACCAATGAATGAATCATCAATGAATCACCAATGAATGAATGAATGAATCACTCATTAATTAATGATTCAATGAATCAATCACCAATGAATGAATGACCAATGGCATTGTTACAGTTGACGTTCTGTGTCCATTGGTCCATAGAGCAGCAACCTCTGTAGGGAATAACGGCAAATGTGTGTGGTGGGCAGGGAGAAAAAAGTAAAAAAAAAAAAAGATAAGTGCACAGGTGTTCTGTTGCCCTTTTGATGTGCCTGCTTAATTCAAAGAGGTTTTGAGCAATTCTTTTTACACGAACATGGACATTCAAATGGGAAGTCTGTGATATAAATGTTTTATCGTGCAGGTACTTTCAACTGGCTCGGTGCTACCGAGATGAAGGTTCCAAACCAGACAGACAGCCAGAATTCACTCAGGTAATGGGAGATTAACTCTAAGAAGAGACTTGATCAACTATTTCTGAGGGTGGTTAGAAACTTTTGCAGATGAGTGTCAAATGTTTAATTGGGTTCTCAGCTTGACACCCACACAGCTCACTCTGTTGAAAAGTTCTGGCTGGCAACACACACACACACACACACATTGTGGAAACAAACACAGATGTCTTACTTTGCTGTACTAAGAAGGACATCAAAGTTAATTCCCCTTAAAAATCTTATTAACACTTTTTTTTCTTTACACCCTGAAGCTGCACATGGCCATTGAGGCAAAGGAAGTACTTTGCTAGACTTGTAACTCACTTAGGCCTGGCTGACACCCACACAGTCCACACCCAATTCGAATACAAATCTGCCTGTACAAATCCTCTGCCTATTTCCTCTAGGTGGACATTGAGATGTCCTTTGTGGATCAATCTGGAATCCAAAAGCTTATTGAGGGTTTGCTCCAGTACTCCTGGCCTGTGGAAAAAGGTCAAATCTCCACACCATTCCCCTGCATGACATATGAAGAAGCCATGAATGACTATGGCGTGGACAAGCCGGACACCCGATTCACCATGAGGGTTTGCAACAAATACTTACCATTAGATTGTACATGTTAGGGAGCATTTTTAAATGCTATAATGTGATCGTGAGGTAAGAAAATCTGGCTTCACGTTTTAAATACATTTTCTAAACGTGGGTTCCCTACTTGTATAGCTCATGGATATCAGTGAAACATTTCACGACACAGAAATCAAGTTCCTGAAAGAGGCCCTTAAGCAACCAGGAGGCTGCGTTCAGGCAATATGTGTGCCAGATGGGGCTGTAAGTACAGTTAAACAACATTATTTAAGATAATTAAATATTTCATATATTATTCTAGTAGGTTTTTCTAGTCAATTCTAGGAGCTTTTTACTTTGATTAAGATATGTAAAAACCGGTCTAAGCTTGTTACGTTGATATATTACACACTTTTGAAGCTTTTTTTGGTGTTTATGTTACAACGTCTGGGTTTTTCATTTCGCTACAGAAACATTTGACGGGAAAGGATCAGGAATCACTGAAACAAACTGCCAAGACCCAGTTTGGCCAGGTGTGTTTCCCTCATGTATTACAGCCCCCCTTGTGGGTTTTATGGTCCGTTTCACTGAAGAAAACAGACAGTCCTCATGAAATATGAATTTACAATGAGATCAATAAGCCAGGATGATTGTGAATAACAATGTTGAACAAAGCACACAGCATATTTTCCCGCCAGGCAAACGTAAGCCAATGCTTGAGTTGTGCGTTCCTGTTTGTCTTCTAGGACCGCCTCGCACAACAAACTTAGAGGTTCAGTAAGTGCACTGTTCGTATGTCACGCCATTACGACTAACGCCTTATCGGGTTTAGTAATTCATGTTTAGAGAGGTATGGAAACCTGATGACTCCTAGGTATTCAAGGCTCTCAGGCGCCATGCCTAAGGCTAGCTGCTTTACAGGAATACCAAAGCAGCCCAGTGTTTCTTCTGCAGTTGCGGTGTGCATTTCTTCCCTAGGAAGTGAGTGTAGCATTGGTGAAGGCAGATGGTGCACTGAAGTCTCCTCTGAGCAGACTCATGCCTTCCTCAGCCAAACAGCAGCTGCTCCAGATGGCTCGTGCTGGACCTGGGGACCTGCTGCTCATCTCTGCTGGGACGCGGGAATGTGTGGTGAGTTATACACCCTGATTTGTTTTTGTCCTGGCTCCGTCCCATTGGCAGCTCACTGCTTCTCTAGTGCCCTACTTTTGTTCAGGGCCCGTAGGCGGTCTCAATTAGAGTGCCATGTAGGGAATAGGGTGCATTTTGGAACACAAGGCCTCCCACTAAAGTTAACCATAAACAAAGTCTCAACATTAGCCTCTGTGGTCAAAGGTAGTGGTGTGGAAATGAACGTTCTTTGAGGTTGTTCACTTTGATATTGAGTGGAAACATTCGCAATGTGTTTTTCAAAGACACATCGAGGTTTGAGTTATTGTTTTGATTTTACATAAATGCGTCATGGGGGTCTGGCACAGATGTTGCACCCCAAAAAAGAAGACGATCGAAATCCAAAAGTAAATATGTTTGATATAGCTGTGGATCAAATGTGTATGTTTTGTCTACGTTATGTGGAAGAAATTGAAATCAATTGTCACATCAGCAGAAAGAGGTCAAATCCACCCTCACGATTGTCAGGCATCAATGGCGCTGTAATGGCCAGGCAGCTGAAGGCCAGGGGCAGTCTGAAAAGAAACACAGAGCAAGCTTTGACTTCGCCCGGTTTTTCACTCTGTTGATTTCTATGACTTCCTCCCACAGCGCCCTTTGCTGGGTAAGTTGAGGCTTCAGTGTGCTGAACTTCTGGAAGGTTCCGGTGTGGCTGTTAGGAATCCTTCAGCGTTTCACTTCCTATGGGTGGTGGACTTCCCACTGTTCCTGCCCAAGGAACAGGACCCTGGTCAGCTGGAGTCAGCCCACCATCCTTTCACAGCGCCCAACCCGGAGGACAACCATCTCCTCTACTCGCAACCTCTCAAGGTGAGGGTCACTTGCATTTGGAGTGGAGCTGTCTCTGGGGGTCACGTATTTATAGAAAAAAACAGAAGCTCTCATTAACTTGTTTCTGTGTCCTTGCTTTCTGTTTGGTCATTTACAACCTTTAAAGAAAGTTCAAACGGGGCATTTTGAGAACATTTTGTAGTATCATTCATCATAATCGAATACATTTATTTAGATAAAATATGCACCAAGTCACCCTTATCAGTGTAAATAAACGGTATCCTACAGTGTCCTGTACCGTTAACTTCCTGTGTCTCTCATTCATTGCTCCTTTCCGTGTCAATTCGGCAGGTACGTGGGCAGCATTATGACCTGGTCCTGAACGGCTGCGAGATCGGGGGAGGATCCATTCGTATTCACAAGGCCTCTGAACAGCGGCATGTCCTAGAGACAATTCTCCAGGTAATGAACCTGGACTGGATAGGGAAGAGCGGCGGAATGCTGATTCCCCAAACTCACCGTCGTTTCCATCAGGCTGTGGAGGATATGCAAGAGCAGTTACAATTAGTACCGCAATTATTGTCTCCCAAAACAAACAACTGATTAGGATCTGTAATCACCGCGCTTAACGCAGTCCCTCCCCCCTTTTATGTAAGTTCCGCTAACTTTCGGGAACGCTCGTTAGTGACGGGTATAATCACTGGTAATGGGAGGATGGAGAAGGAAAAAGGCACTAATGCTCCCGGTCAAAAGGCGGATGGGGTGTACGCTAGACGTTGTGAAGTACGTGTACCTCCTGTCTTTTCAGGAGGATCCGGGGCTCCTCTCTCATCTCCTGGAGGCGCTGGACTCTGGGGCTCCACCTCACGGCGGCATCGCCTTGGGTACGTTGGCGTTTGTGGTGAAACGAAAGGGCAGCCCCGGCGTGGCGTGTCTCCCGCTCGGGCGGTTTTAACCGGTGCTTGGTGGCGGACTTGATGGGAGAGCCGGGTGATGTGCCTTTACCCGACAGCGATGCAAAAACTGTGCATGGATACGTTCAATACGAATGTGGACCACTGTTGTTAGGTGGTTATTACCCGTCAGATTCAGCTATTTGTCGTCCTTACCACAAGTAGCCACCTCAGCAAAGTCGTTTAATTTCCAGGACACGTTTGTTCGTTCGTACGGCTACTTATCGCAATGATTAATATCAGCAAAATGTTATTGCTAATGTTGATAATATTCCGTTTATTGTCCAAGCTGCGCTTAGTATAGCAGATAATTGTGTGATGCCTTATTTGGGATTCCTGTTACCATGGTCGAAGAATCCTGTACGTTTCCCCAGATCACCAGGTTTCACAGAAATCCTGTTTTAGATTTCCTGCCTGCTCCCTCTCGATATTTTTCTTAAAAGCCGGGAATGTTCCAAAGTCCCTGCAACCTTAATTCTGACTACATTCCATGTTTCTAGGTCTGGATCGCCTGGTGTCCGTCATTGTTGGAGCCCAAAGCATCAGGGATGTGATTGCCTTCCCCAAATCATTCAAGGGCCGTGACCTGATGAGTCACGCTCCTGATTTGGTCCCCGAAGAGGAGCTGAAACCCTACCACATCTCTATCAACTGGTCAGATGGAGGTAACGGGAACCAGGAGAAATAGACATGGTCACTATACTGGCTTTGTCCTGAAACTGAGACTAGTGATTGGTATTCATGGTGGGTAAACATTGGGAGAGACACAGGACTGCTAGATACCTTAAAGGTTTATGTGCAGTTCCTCAGCCTTCTTCCAGATTCCCCTGGAGAACTTTGTCTCCAGTCGCGCTGTTGATTTAGGTTTGTACGTGGACGACCGCTCGTAATAATGTGTGTCCGCTGGGTTGCTGAAAACCTGTTGGAGATGGAAGTTTTGCTTCCGCACCGCAGCGACTTATACCAGCTCATACTTTAGAATGAAGCTGAGACAAATTGACGTTTTCACTTGGCCACTGATTTTGGTTGTTGATGTTTCCAGTTGGCTCCCTTGCTGGAGTTCTGCTGCTTTCCCAGTTGTTTTGTCCTCCGGGGCAGTCATGTTCATTTGATTATATGTAAAATGTAGACATTAGACCCTGTCACCAATAAATGATTTAATGGTTTGAAAAATGCATGTTTATCTTCTGCTTTCTTATTCTCATGCTGCAGTGAACAATGTGATAAAAATGCCAAATCAAATGTTAGTCAGATAGTGTGATCATGTGGAAATGGAAATTATAGAAATGACCAACAGGTGGTAGCATTGTTCCATTTGTTCTTGTAGTATTCCCCACATTCAGATGCCCTTATCTAGGACAGCATAACATTAACTGAAGCAATTAAGGTTAAACACATTTCTCAAGGGTACTACAGTAGAGTAAGCCTCACATACTGTGAACCTTTGACCTACAGATCATTCACAACACCTTTAGCCCATTCCTACTAAATCAATGCAATGTGTCAATCACCTCAGAAGTTTCTATTAGATTAAATTCCACCCTAATAAAAGATGACACAGTCTGGGAACGTCAGAGACCAGTTCAATTCTAGCGATTGAAATTACATTTTCTGTGAGAAATTATTCATTCCCCTTCAGGCAGGATAGTTATTTTAGTGCCACGCCGATGCAACGTGTGTGCCGGTATAAAGTGGCAGTTGTTCAACAATAGCTGCCTGTGCACACCTTGGCTGGGAGACCGTTGCTAACACTTGCGGGTATCACACAGATGTTCTCATTAGTGCCAAAGAAACAATAATAAAACAGACACAAACGCTGTCCTCGATGCCATTTTGTCTGTCGACTGAGGGTTGAAGATGGTGGTTTAGAGAGGCTTTCCTCTTTCCCCATTCTTTTACAAGTGTACAGTGAAGTTGAAAGTTTCACCCCCCCCCATTTTCGGCTAAGAGAGATATGGTTGAGACAAGAAGGGCTGCCTTGTCCTTTCCCCAATCGGTGTTGAGAGCGCATTGACGAGGATGAGAGCTGATGCAAGAGAGCCAACCCACTGTAGTTGAACATTGTACTGTGAAGGCCGGACTACACATTTTCATGTCTGGGAAGAGCACTTGATGCTAAATGAATGGCTCTGCAAGGATCCTGACTGCAGGCGCGTTGTCTCGCGGCACGTTGAATTTGCGAAACGCGAATGTGTTCGCAGTAACTGCCGGACAAATTATCTTTGGTTCGTGGACAATTATGCGTCATGCATAAAGGAGGCTAGGAGAGGACAACGATGTTTTCCCTCTGCCGAATGGCGTGAGCTTGCAGATTTAAAGTAACACAGCATAACCATGACAGCGCCGTAGTTAGAACGAATTCCAGCAGCTCTGCTACCATTGTCCTCCGTTTAATGAGTCCCTGTATAATTCCAAGTATTTTGTAATCTCGTAGGACGAGCTGTCTCCAGAGTGTAATCCAGGTTGTTTTGGTCTGGATATTATTATTATTATTTTTTAGCTTTGTCTCTCAGGCAAGCCAATGAATAATGAGCTCTCTGACACTTTCTGTTCCTAATGGGCGTTTATTTTATTTTATTGAAAGCACCAAGACAAACAAGACTCGGCACGTGCCGTTCACATGCAGATATCTTCGCCATGCAGGGGAATCCAACTACATTTCTTTTTTTCGCAGTTTTGTATATTTACTTTAATTACGTTGTAATTAGTGTAATTAATATATACTCTGTAACATTGTTGATTCTGTATGTTTCTCCCTGTAATGGACCACCTCCTACGGAATAGTGAGTTGTTTTGTCTCTGAGTTTCAGTGTTTACATGTATTTCTTTAGACATATTGAGGTGATGCTCTCTGCTGCCATTTGTCACAATGTTTTGTGTCTTAAATGATAGATTGTCTGTCATGTCAGTGGATGTCAGTTTCTGGCAATATTTTTAGAGACTCTTTGGGCACGTTTACTTGAACTCAATCTCCCTTGGGCAGAGTGTGTGGAACCCAGCAATGACTAAAGTCAGTGAGATTTACTTCTGTGTTTTAGGGAATTAGCTGGATCTAGACTGCTCTTATGCATTTTGTGTTTTAGAGAATTAACTGTATCTAGACTGCTCTAATGCATTCTGTGTTTTGGGAATTAACTGGATCTAGACTGCTCTAATGCATTCTGTGTTTTAGGGAAATTAACTGGATCTAGACTGCTCTAATGCATTCTGTGTTTTAGAGAATTAACTGGATCTAGACTGCTCTAATGCATTCTGTGTTTTAGGGAATTAACTGGATCTAGACTGCTCTAATGCATTCTGTGGACAAATATAAACAAATATTTACTGTTGACATTTTTCACTAATGAGCTTCTAGGATGGATGGCAGATGTGAGAATGGGATTTAATCATTGATAAATAATGCCTTGGACATGCCTCTACACTGGAAATGAGTTGCAGCATCTAAAGCACCATTATGCAACTTAAAAGAAACATAATTGCATGCCTATGTATCTTTTTGTAAAAGTACTAGATTATTTAAAAATTAATTAACTTGGGCCACACACACAACACTACTCTGAACAACATTACTCTTAGGGAACTGTTTATGAGTAGTCATTCAATCTGTAACGTGCACGTCAGCAATTTGGTTTTATCTGTGCCTAAGGAACACATAAACGGCACTTTTACCCGACAAATTCCCCAGGATGTTAAAATTGCAGTGAAATCAATACGGAAAATACAGCCTGCTTTGCATCTATTCAAATATATACTGCTCTCCAACATCTTTTCTATGTCGAATATAAAACGCATATGGATCTTTCATTATAATCTAGCAGGTTGCATAATTGAGTTATTTTATTCAGGGTAATATTTGTTTGTGGCCTAGTTAAATGGTATGTTGTCTCTGTATCTTGTGGAAATTAAATGTCTGAAGTTTAAATCAATTAGCCATTTGCCATTGCTGTCCTGATTGATACTATTGCTAATATTTAACTCAGAAGGATACAATTCTTTAAGGGTTGTATCTGCTTTCTGTCTGCCCTCTGGAGATTAAGTAGGGAGTAGGCAAAACTTGTGGCACATGCACCTAAATATATCTCATTTTCCCATGATCAAGTGAATAATAAAAAGCCTAATTCTCTATTACTCTTAATGTGCATAAGCTGTTATCGGGCAGATGGTAAGGCAGTCACACATACCAGTTTGCCATTTGTTAAATGATTGTCCAACGTTTTCCTGAAATCAGGGGATGATGTCAAACCAGAATGTCTCGCTTTGCATTGTTTTATTTCCCTTTCAGAAAGGGTGCGGACAGTAATGGTATAGTATCCCATCGCACGACGAAGCACGGATGTTTCAGTGATGCCGTTCGAGCACAAGGTTCCCGTGTTGTCATTATGGCCATTGTTTCTATATAACCCAAGGATAGTTATACACCATATTACAAGCAATAACACTTAGCGCGCAGGCTATATTGGATTTATTAAAATCTGTCAAGTGCAAAGCATCATGGGATTGCTCTGCTATTTAGGCGTCACAATGAGAGAATATAAAGCAGGACAGCCCGTCCCTGGTGCCAAGTGCTGTTAGGCAGCCGAGTAATGCCAGTGGGTCTCAAGGCAAGCATCTATACTGCGTTGTAATAATAATAAAGCTGTGGTGGGCAGGGAAGTAGGCAGGAACCCATCACTGACTGGACTTCAGAGGTCATTGGGAGTCGTAAATCAATGCTTCAAAGTTTACCCACCCCTTTATCCAATACACATATATATGTTTAGACATGACTTATGCCACTTTGTATGCAAAACACAAGTCATCGCAGTACTTTCAAAACAAATGCATCTGCTAGCTTGGGAAAACGGAAGTTCATCATGAGTCAATGATCAATCTAATGCTTGGACAATGCATGAATCCTTGGAAGGAAGATCCGTAAATATCCATATTTCAGTCCATTTATTTCCAGGTAAGTTGAATAACAACACATTCTCGTGTACCAGTAGAGCTGGGGAATAATTACAAGGTAGATTGGGGATGAATAAGTGGAATGGAAGCTGGGAGTGATTAAGTGGTCAGAACTGTAGCCAGGAAACGGGGGTTAACACCTCGTTCTTATGATGTGCCATGGAATCTGGTCAGGACAGAAATGTAAACTTTCCTGTCTGAAAGAAGGCAGCATACGCAAGGCAATGTCCCAGAGCACTGCCCTGGGCCTTTGGGATATGCCAGTAGTTGGATGCTAGGTAGTATGCTGGTCGCTGGCAATGTTGGCCATGATTCATTAGGCATGGAAATACTCATTTACTCACTTGAAGTGGCAATATTAGTAGAAAACAATGGCCTAGTGAGGCAATGTTAAAACAGTGAACTGAATCCTATTTTTGCATAGCCAATGTGTTTATTCTCCCCACTCTAATATTTGCACTGTGAAATTAGCTACAGCAGTCTCACTGCATGCCTTTTTAGAGAATAGAGGAAATGGTTGTTTATTAGAGGGTGGCATTTGTGAGTCTGGTTTATATATGGTTCAGGGCAGCTCTGGAGAGGCGGAGAGTGTGAAGGAGATAGATGTTTTCTTGGCTCAGAAAGTGAGAGGATCTGGTCATGGTAGGATTCACTTTCTGAGATGCATCCTTACCAACCTTTCTCCCAGGGAAATACAAATATCAACAATTTTGCAACCGAGATATGCTCTGTCTGACCGGTTGTAGCGTCGTAGCAACAACAAGGTTTTAACAATATGGGGACGTTTTGTTATTTAAAACATAGAGATTGTCAGTGGGAATAACCCACGCGTTTACCCTACTAGGATAGATGGAAGGGGGTGCATAAAAACATTAAAAAGTACTGGAGTCACAATAGGAACAGCATGTTCTTGTACATTATGCCCATTCATGCCCCACAACCCTATTAACATGGCTAACATTAAAATCAGTGAGAAGGCTTTACACGCTGAGCCCTCTTTGTTCTCAGGCAGGGGGAAGATCCCGTGCTCCGAGTTCCTGAGGTAATACCTTGGAGGCAAACCGGATCTGACAGAAAGAACTTGGAGCACTTGGGGCCTCTCTTTAATAGTTTAAAGACTGCTCAGCAGGACCCGCCTCGCTGAGTGGGTGTGTGGTCCCGACCGTGGCTCACTGCGGCGTGCGTCACCATAGGGACTGGGTACATTCAAGCGGTCCTGTTTGTGTGCGCGTGCGCCCTGAGTATCAGCGACGGGGTGCCCCCTCGTATTAATGCCCTGTCAGTAGACGGGGGGATTCTTGGCTTCGGCTGTAATGTCAGTTGTTTGATGTCATTTAATTAGTGCTCGCGCGGTTACAAGCCTGAGTGAAACATCCCCAGGACAAAGACGCGAATATGTAAATGGGACCCTGCCCTGTGTAGACCTGCTGTTTGAGGATACAGATGACTATTCATTGGTGGAGCGAACCGGGCAGAACGTCATGGGGGCAACAGTGGAACGTGAGCGGTGCTAAGTCCCCCTCCCTGCAGTGGGATATTATTCAATGGCAGGGATCCAATGTACTGCGGTTTTCTGCCAGAAGTGTGTTGAGCCTCAAAGCCTATTTGAATTCAATCACTCATGTGGCTGGTGGCAGGTTAGCATTGCTTTCCATAGATTTCAACGTGGGGACCAAAAGCAGACATGGTGCATTTTGAATCTCTGCAGCTCGCGCTGCTGTGAAAGTCACATAAATAATACATAGAATGCCTTTCTATTACCACTGTTCTATGCTCTGCGCACGCAATGACATGGTTGAGAGGATAGGAAAGGGATACGTTGGCATGTTGGGAATAATCAACACCACACCTCTCCTTTATAATCAAAACCAACACCGCTGTGTCTCCGATTCATCAACACTCGTGCAATGATTTCTGACAAGGTGTGCCGAAGACCATGAGCGAATTGTTAATAATACCTGTGTCTAGTGACAGTGATTAACTGAAATTATTACTCGGGCTGGATGCGTGCCATTTGGAGCGGGGTCCAATCGGAACTGCCATGCGCGACATCGTCGTCAGTCGGTGGCGAGGTGATGAAAGCGCGGGGGACATCCGTTCCAACAGAGTTCAGTGAGGTCTCTCTCGTCCGTTTAATAACGGCTCATTTTTCTTTGGTTTTTGAATTGTCCACTATGGTATTTCAGGTCATTTTTACGACGCCTCTGACATAAAAAATAAATAAAAAATCTGAACGGGCACTAATGTCCCGGAGACGTGGTGAGATTCTTTTCACACCATTAATCAGAGGGCTTGTGTTCCAAACAGCACCCTCTTCTCCTATAAACAGCACTCCTTTGACCTGACGCCAAAGAGCCATTGTTAGAACCACAGCACTCCGAAGGAAATAGGTTTCCATTTATGTCAAATGCGGTGTCAGAACAGGTTGGTAGATGGCATTATCTGTGTTAAAGCAGCCAGTCACATCATATATGGTTTAATGTGAGTCCTCCCCCTCATTTTGAGTCAAGTGCTTTTTGTGGTCTTATATAAAAAGCAGAATATTTTACCTAAAATGTAGCTGTTATCTTTGCAGAAGAAATGACCCCGCGTATACAGACCGGCGATTATAATACAGCTGTATTATGAGAGTCAATGAAACCTGTTCCTGAAGACAGTGAGGGAATAATAAGCTCCCTCTTCATAAATCGAACAGCTGCAGCTGGTTGAGGAGATTGCCACAGTCGGAGGTGGCTGGACCAATTTCCATGCCATCTCCCGCTATGCCCTCTGCCCAGGGATTAGTGTGACCTCGCCCATCCGTTGACGCATAATTCTAAGGTGGGCTGTAATTACTTGACTGTCTTAATCCCTCTATCTTATCCTGCTGCCATTTTCCTTGTGAGGCTTGACCTCTATCAAAGATGGAGACCTTTTTTTTCTCCCACTTCTGAAGTCCCGCGATCAAGCCACGCACTCTGGCTTCCTTTCGAACAGCCCTTTGTCTCTAAACCCGCCTTGCAGGTGGTACGAGAGCGGATCATTTACCCGCGGAGCTTCCCAAGTCCAGAACCGTCCCCGTGATGTTCTCTATAGAGGGCAGCAGGGACCCGGCCATCCCCGCGTGGTCCCTGTGGAGGAAGCTTTTTTTTGGGGCGTTTCATGTCACTTTGAAACCTATTTTGACTCATATTGTCGTTAGCACAATTCCATTAAAATCACATTAACATTAAACGTCTACACGGCTTCTCTATTCGCCCTAGCAACTCGCTGGGCCGTAAGGCAGAACACATCTGCGCGCAGCGCTTTAGCCAGGCGACCGGCGTGAAAGGCGTTTAGAATCTGTACTTACCTGGTAACTAACATGGCGCTCCTCGTCAAACGAGCGCAGTTGCTGGTAGAATGGTTTCAGTGCCGGTATGAGTTGTTTTCAGTTGCTTAACAACGGCAATAACGTTTTTCAGATTTTGTTTATGGAGCTGGAAGGCCTTTCAGAACAAGGCTTCCTACGTCACCGCTCACTAAACCCTAGCACCCACCTTACCTCTGAAGGTTGCAAAGCTATAAAACAATGTACCTGTGACAAAAAGCTGGCATCTCTCATTCATTTGAAAAAAAAAAGAATGCAGTGTAAAAACCACATTAGTGTAGCCTGTTTGTAAATAACTACAATGCATCTTCTGTTACCAATCATAGCTTTGTGCCAATAGAACATAAATGTATGGTCAAATTAATGGCAGATCAATCATATTTAAGCCAGTTCAATTTTGAATTGGCAATTACAGTCAACCTTTTTTCTGTCACATCAGAATATCCACATCGTATTTTCCAATCTATTTGTTGAATAGCGGTGACCTCAGTCCTTTTGGACGTCGTCTCGGTTTCCCAGCGCATTTTTTGTCTTCTCTCTGCCGCTCATTTGCAGGTGTTGGTTGTGTCAGTTTTCTGGGGCGAAAGTGATGTGCAGAAATGGCAGCCTTGGAATGGAGATAGAGGAAGATGCTTGTTGTGATGACAGAGACTTGCTCCTAAACAAGACGTGAAGCACACTCAGGGACACACTCACTGTTGATGGGTGGTTGGGGAACAGTAAATGACATCCAGAGAAGCCCTTGCTGGATAATAATCCACGAACTGTGTGCCTGTACCCAAAGAAGGAAGCCTATATAAGCCACACTCAAGAAATGTAACTGATATTCACAGCTCTCAAAGGGCATGGCATTGCGAGCAGCTGTGACGTGTTGTATGATTTACAACAACTACAGCATTCAAAGTCAGTCCGTTTTTCGCAGTTGATTTAAATTGTTTGGGTTTCATTGCAGAGCAATTGAGTTTGGAAAAAATGTCCCTCTGCTTTTGTTGGTAGGTTAATAAAAGCATTTAAATACAAAAGATATGAGGAAATATTTTATCTGGTAGTGCATTGTTAAAAATGTAATAAGTAGGAATAAAAATGAACTAAATCGATAAGAGTGAGTAAAACAGAGAATAAAAACGTATTCCACTTCATTGAATATTATTCAGTAAATTACAATGCAGTCACATTGGGCACTGCACTCAAGTTAGTATTATGATGGAGATTGCAGATTGTCTCATAAATGAATAATAATAGAGCAACACGTTTTCCATGGGCATTGCTATGCGAAAAGGTTTTAAGTGCCTGGACCAAAAAACAAACTAAAAACGGCACTCAAAGGCCAAGATGTACCCCCATTCCTTTGCAGTTTTGTGAAGAGGCCTGCATGGATCATTTCCAACTTGGTGGTTAGCTTGTAGTCTTCCCATGTTGAGGCTGACCTGACATACGCTCACATGCCCATGGAACCCCCCAAATGAAGAAAATGAGGGGTGGTGGTGTAGGTGGGGTTGAGGGGCGGGGTTGGCGTATGCGATGTATTTCAGCCTCTCTCTGCTGCGTATTTCAGCAAGCCAGACATAATTAATATAAACATATATACACAAATTAAGTGTTAATGAGTCATGTTCCACTGCAGTTAGCAGTGCTGTAGACATTGAAACCTGGTACCTGTGACCTCGAGCCATTCATGTTGGGGTGGCGGGTCTGTGCGGTCTCCGCCGCATGGATGCAGCAGTGGCGAACTTGACCATGTCCCGTCGACTTCAGGCCAGTGGGTTCAGGACAACAGCAGAAACTTGATTTATTTTTTCCCCCATAAACTAATTATACCATAACTCAAATGGACACCTGGAGGGAAGCAGGGCAAAGGGGGCAGGTGCCTCCGTCACAGGAGATCCCCAGTCTGTGCACATGCCTGACCGGGGGGTGTGGGTCTCTGGCCCACGGCCGCGTCCTACGACGGGGGACACGGTGCCGCGTAAGACGGAGACCCTTCGGATCCCTTTTGGGTGACATTTTATAGGAGATCCGGTGACCCGATCCGGTGAATGAATCATGAGGGAAGAAAGGGAACCGTTTGGTTATGTGGCCATGAGTAGATCCTCACAATAGCTTTTAGAGGATAGAGCCAGACTTGTAATGGGTTTTCTGAAGCGTTGAAGTGTTCTACTAAAACATGAAGCAACAGAACACTTAGCACGTCTCGTACCATGTAGATGTGGAAGGAGGCTTACAACAGGAATCTTAGCAATGGGAACCAGTGCTCCCTTCCAAACGTTTTTGAGACACAAACATTTTCAGACCTCCAGGGAGGCGTGACAAATGCGAAGGCATGTCCGCCCAAGACTATCAAGGCGTTTACCAGACCCTACTAGCACGCACCGCTAACTAGCTATCCGTCGCAGGAATGCATCATAAAACTGTAACGTGTCATAGGCATGTAGCGCAATGTTATAGAACAGTAGGGTTCGGCCAGGCGTTATGAATAGAAATGTTCTGACTGGCATAGATGGTGCGCAGTCTCTTTAGACAGGCAGCCAGCTTTTCCAGCTGTGTGCTGCTAGCCACTTTGAAGTGCCGAGTATTGACCAGCAGCGGGGGGAACACGTCGGCCCGCTGTGCTGTGCTTAGCACGCGCAGACACGGCTCTCCTGGGCAGGAAAGGAGGACAGAGGAGGCCTTTCAGAAGTAGCCTACCAAGTTAATTACTAGTCCTTCATCTATTACTGAAAAAAACAGGACTCCCATTTTCTCAAGTCTGCGGCATAAAACCATTAGAAGGAGCCAAAGGAGACGTAGGCTATTATTGTTGAATATCAAAGAGGCAGCTCCAATCACTGGCTTTTACCTCACCTTGACTGTTCAGAGCCGAGGAAGCGTACCCATTGAATTTGAAGCCCTGGCTAAATTATTGGGTGTACAATCCCCTTTGGTTCGTAGGTCCGATGGGAAAAGAAATTTGGACATGTGAAAGTGGTCCCTTAGCGTGTGTGTGGGGGGGGGGGGGGGTGTAGCTTTGTAAATGCAAAAAGGCTTCAACTATTGTTGATGCACCTCTTGTTTTTCGAGGGCAGTGGTTTTTCAGCAAGAAGCGGCCATCCATCACTGCTGTTGGCTCTATTGAGGTTCACAGAGAGTGTTTGATAGAGCATAGTGGAGGGCTGTTTGGGAAAATTAGTCACGTACTGTTTTCTAAGGAACTGGTCGGGGGGGGTTCACTAACTGAGCCCTGTGCCCCTGCTCTCTTCAGTGATGGGCCAAGTTAATTGTCTCCCCACCTGCTGTTTGGTACGAAATGTCTGAATCATACCGTGAAAGGGAATATGTGTCTGGGGTATAAACACAGCGGATTGACAGGCCTTTGTGCAAGGAGTAAACAGCTCTTTAGCACTGCAGTCACTTTATTACATACTTTGTTATTTACCTTTGAGGCTTTCATCATTGTGAGGGATTTGCTCCTCTATGTACTCCGGTAATGCCAAAACTGCTGGGGAACAGTGTGGTTTTACTGGCAAAAGTGCTCCCCCAACTGAAGGATTTGGCGATTTCTTCGGGAGAATGTTTAGAAACAGTATTGAATTCTCTCCCCTCAACAGTCCATGCGAGGAGCGTAAACTTCCCCCTCACAGCACGCCTTTGTGCAGGCGCCTCGCACGGTGTGTAATCCGACATGGTGCTTGAGCGTTTCAGCTCGGCTGGAAATATATCCCCCCTGTGCCATTTCATTCCCATAGTTTAGAGGGAACCTTTTCACGCAGATGGGACCGTTCCTCATTCCAAGCTGATCTCCGCAGGTTTATTTCGGGCTTGATGTGCAAACGATAATGTATATTACACCTTCATTTAAACCTTATTAGCCACAGCTATTCATTTTTTTTTTTTTTTTTTTTGGAATAGGCTCTAATTTCAATACATGTCTGCAGCAGGGAAAATGCCCTTCATTAGAGACACGTACGTAAGCTTCGGAGATCCATCCGTGTTATGCTAAGTACTGTGACGCCTCTCGTAGAATGAATTAGAGTGTAGCCGTAAAAAAGCGATCCGTGGATATAATTTCTTGCAAAGTGCTCAGCAGGACTACATCTGACACCCTTAATAAGAGGTGCGGGTAACACTCCACGCAAGAACACGAATATAAATCAGTGTCTGCTCTGTTGCATTGCCACTCTCACCAAATGCATTGGTTACAGTAGCAGGCGAAAGTTCGATTGACCTTCTGATTACCTTGCTAGAATGCTGGCCAGCACAGAGCAGTGTATCATTATCTGTAGCTCTGGCTCATTGTGCCCCAGTCAAAGGTCTAGCGAGCTAGATAGTCACCGCTGCCTCTTTGAGAAGTGGGTGCCATTAATAAGCCCAGCTCTGGAACTCTCTCGGTCTCTCTCTTTGCTCGGACAAATAGCTTAAAGGAAATCTTATTTGTGATGAAAATGTCAGCTCCAAGGTTTGCTTGCCTCTATTTCTATTAAAGATAGAAGCAGGATGGGATCCATCGGTTATTCTAAAGGTAATTCGTCAGCGCTCGAAAGCGGTTGAAATGCAACAGTGGACGCTATGAGTCCCTGGATAGAAGAGAAGCAAACGATCAGCTTTGCACAGCATATCCCTGTTAATAAGTAAAGAATCCATTTGAAGTCAAGTTGCAGCCCCAGAACAAGAGGATGCGTGGGGTGGAAGGCACAGCTGGATGGGGACTCAACCGAATGCTGATGCAATGGTCTTTTCTCTAGTTGGTTTGGAATGTTTGTTCTTCGCTCTATGCCCAGTATATTATGTACAACTCCCCATTCGCCACAATGGATTGTTTATAAAAATCGTTGATTCACACGGCCTTGGCTTTCTATCAAAAGCTGGCAGATAGTAACCGGCAAGCACAATTGTGGTTGTTTGCCGGGGAATGTATTCACCTCTAACGCCTGTGGCCTGGCAGAAACTGCCTGACGAGACAAGGCCATAATCATGAATTAGACATCTGTGCCAGGTGTGCCCGGTCCAGTATCTTGACTCTTATGTTTCATGCGGGTGAAAACATTAAGTTTATAGAAAGGTCTAAACAGAATGTCGAGAATCCAGATTTGCAGATTTTACCGTAGCACCTATGTAAACATCTCTACTTGATTTCCAATGTTTCCATATAACATGTAAGCCTGTCATGATGAAAATGCACTGTGTATGTTGAATTAAAGTTGCACGTATTATAGAGATTCATAAGAGCTAAAAACATTTAGTAAATTGTTTTAATGATGTATGTACATACTCATAAAGGTATACGTTCATACGCATAGTCAATGTAAAACACCCTATTTGTTTTTTTCAGTTTTCAGAGTTTTTTATTCTTCTGTAAATTGGGAGATGTCATTTCTCTATAGCTTGGCAGTGAGAAAAGAAACACCTGTTGTTGCATGCAAATTAATGGTGATGATTAAACTTAGAGGTGAAGGTTGATTAAATATTTTTTCATGGTCTTTTTAAAAGCTAATCATTTCTACTGATGGTTCTCAGCGATAATTCACCAGGCAGTTTTTGTATAAACTCATTCCATGTTTTGTGTAAATGTGCTAATTAAGTTTGCAAGTCAGGTGCCAATTATAGGGGCAATCTGCAATTGCTTCATCCATTTTGGGATTTTTCTTGATTAGTGAATGTACTTTAAAAAAAATAATACAACACATAAATGCCTCATGAGCTTAGTTCAACTCCAAAGTGATAATATAAGCATTTTTCAACTCAATGTTTGTAAACATGCTTAAAAAACACTATTATTTTGCATTATTACATATACAGTACATTTGTATTTTAAAGACTTGTTTCAATAGCTCTGTATATATAGTGGTGTAAAAAGTCACCACCCGCCTTTCAAAATGTTCACATCTCTTGCCTGAAATTAAAATACATAAAATCATCCTTGTCTTGGCCGGTTCTCGACATAAGCGACATAAGCATGAGCCTTGGGGCCCTGGCGGATATATTAAAATGATTAAATCAGTAAAGTTTGGAGCGGTGAATAGCGCCCCTGATTTAATACTTTGTGGATCCACCTAGACTCTGCTATATTTTCCTATTCTGGAGGTTCTCCCCCAGAATCTGTGGACTTTCTGTACTGTCCGTTTTGTCTTCTATCCTGAAAAGTACTCCCTTCCTGCTGAAGAGAAACCCCCGTACAACAACATTCTGCCACCGGCAAGCATTTACTTTAGGCATGGGGTTCTTTGGGTGGAGAGATTTAGTTGGTGTTGCCAGACATATCTTTTTGCATTCTAGTCAAAAAGGTACATTCTGGTCTCGTCTGACCACAGAAACTCTCATGAAGCTCAAATGAGACTTGATGTTGCCTCAAAAAAGGCAACATCAAATGAGACTTGATGTTGCCTCTTTTGATGTTGCCTCAAAAAAGGCAACATCAAGTCTCATTTGATGTTGCCTCAAAAAAGGCAACATCAAATGAGAATTGATGTTGCCTTTTTTGAGGAGTTTCTGTTTTTGCCACTCCAATAGAGGCCAGAATTGTAGAAGAGCCTGTGATATTGTGGTCACACCCACACATTGACCAGTCTTTACCAAAAGGCCTGAAGCTCCTTTAAAGTAACCATCTGGGTGCTTAGTAGCCTCTCTAATCATTCTCCTCCACTGGTCACTCAGTTTGGAGGAACTGCCTGATCTATGCAAGTTCTGGGTGATGCCAAACGCCTACCACTTCTTAATAATGGTCTTCACTGTTATCCAAAGGATGGAAAAAGCCTTTTTATATCCGTCCCCTGACTTTGCCAACTTCATCTTGTAGCTCTTTCAGTAGGACCTTTACGCCCAAATCTGACTCTTAGTTTGAATTGCACTAACATTCCTTTATGACCAACTGCTTTTATTCTTAACTAATCAAAGTCTCTTTTTCTTTCAGATATTATGGGTTACAATGTGTAAATAAAGCTGGAAAAAGTCATATGTGTTTTCATTTCAGGCCGTAAGCAACAAAAGGTGATAAGGTGACATCAGTATATTTTAGAGTGGGTACATTGCTCCATCCCTTAAGCTTTTTACGGTGCAGAAAACACTTTGTTATTGTATTAACTATGAATTGTTCATTGAAGGGAGAAGAAATAATAAGATAGTGTGTATGTCATTAATTCTGAGGGAACATTATTCTCTCAGAGGATCTTAATGAAGGAATGGCGGTAATGTTCTATGTCTAAACTAGTCTACAAAGCATGTTGGGCCAATCTACCTTTGCCTTAATAGCCGGGAGAGGGCAACTTTTTGATGTAGTTCAGCCTAGACTGATTGATTCCAATCTCTGAGGAAGTAATTGATTTTATTCATCAAAGTGTGCTTGGTGCTGTACTCATATAAGCATTGCCTTTTGAACCCATCGACGTAATGCCGTTTGGGATTCTGCACAAGTTATTTTCTAAGGATCTGTGTCGCCTCATTAACTTCACTGCATTTCAAGCACGGATTGGTTTTTTACTTTTTGGATGATCAGAGGCGGACACTTCCTGTTACACGGCGAGTCATACAGCGGGGGACCAACATCATAAAACGAGAAGGCATTTGTTGTCAGCTCATTCTGCTTTTTGGTTTCCTGTCTGGAATAACCAATGATGTAAGAAGTCATGAAGCTCAGCATTAAACAGATTGGGTTTTGGAGAGCTGGGCGACACGGTAACGACACAAACGATACATTGAGCATATGCTTCCCATTGTCCTAATCTGTTTAACTAACATTATCTTAGGATGCTTGTGCAAGCTGTGTGCAGGCTGTCTATAGTCTTTGAATGGATCTCAGGAAAACAGATCAGCCAGAAACATTGATTGTGCCACGTTTCTCCTGACACGACAGCATGTTCCCATTAGTAACTAACCTGAACAGACAAAGCTGCAGCACGAGTCCAAACTGCTGAGCCATAGAAAATGGCACCTATTCCCTGCATGGGGCCCGATCGAAACTAGTGCACTCCAGAGGCTTTGGGGGGGGGGTTCAGGACGCGGGCCAGGTGCACGTAAATAAGGGGCGGACAGAAACGGCGTCGGGTCAAAATCGCTAACCCCACTGGCGGCCGAGGAATGGCAGAGAGGAGATCTCCGAGCTCCCACTGTGATTACTGATTAGTGACTGCATCGTCGCTCGTGTTTCTCACCGAGCATTACTCATTCATCATCCACTTTGATGCCGTTGTAGGAAACCGGTCTACGTTTGCTGTATGATAATGCAGGCTAATCTATTGATCCTCGTGATTGATTCTGCCGAAGCCTTCGTTATCATACAGCAATAATACCCTGCTCTCTTCATGTTTCACGGTACGGCCATGTGTGTATGTTTTGTCTTACACTTCGAACGCTGAAGCTTTCAGCTCTGTTCAAACAAGTTCCGGCAAGTAAACAAGGGGCAGGCGGGCAGCCTCTCGATGGCACAAGCGGTTTGGGATGACCTTTTCACTTCCCCGGCACTGGAGAGGATGGTGAAGCCATCGACCTGAACTGCATGGAAGGTGACTATGACTTAGGGTGCTTAGGTCTTCTACACATCACTTACAAATGACAGGGTCACAGCTTCATAGGATGCTGGGATTAGGAAGGAGGCTTGAGGTGAGTGCAGGAAGATGGTTTGAATCTTTAGAGCTTCGTCTAGTGTGTCCCATTTAAGTCTGGAAATGGTATAATTGCTCGCCTCGTCAGTAAATAAAAAATCTGCTCTATTGTCAATGAGATGCATTGTTAAAACATATGATTGTATTTCCATATTAACATCTCAATAAAAGAGATATTTTCTGATCCCTGCTTGATTCAAATGATTTAAATGTAAGTGGCCACCCATTTTCACCTCATTTTACACCCGATTTACTTAACAAAAGGCTCATCTCAATAGGTCCAATTGGTGGGGGGGTTCCTTGCTACTCAAGCAAGGAAGTAGGCCATTAAAAAACATAAATTCTTTCAAATGTGCATTATTTTGCTCAAAACATGTTTTCACTCTTATGTCTTATGTATTTTTTGGCATATATATGTACTTTGATGATTGCTTTTATGAAATGTTAAAACATCGCTGGAGGACCTATTTAAGGTATTTTAGTTTTGGGGCAAATTCAACACCAGGGGTTCTGGATATGGGCATGAGAATTCTGTGCGACTTTCTGCGGCACTTAATATCCTGTCATCTCCTCAGATTCGCACGGGGTTTGGTAACACTGCCTCTAGCCTTCTCCAGGCTCGCATACCTGTCAAAAGTAGCAGTAGAAATTGGAATTTTCACCTTTGTGCACGAAAACACCCAGTTAAACCAGCGTACCACTTTAAGGTTCAATGTTCAAACAGCCCAAGTGTATTACATATAAAGCTCTAAAGCGAATGAAACAAAGACATAGACTTCTGTCCTAATGGTTCCCTTGTGTTGTTTTTGGAAGGATGAATCAATGACTGCATATCTGTGTGAGTACCTTTGACTGCAGCAGTCCAATGAGATGAAGAACTCTGTGGTATTTGTTTTCAATTCAAAGCACCTGCAGTATTTAAACAGTGTCTGTAGTTACCTCAGACTAGTACCCTTCCTATTGATGATGCTACTCTGGATAATCCTCTGGGTAGCGGTTTACGTGTAGGCACACTTTAAATCACTCACAGATTATCATGTGACCGCTCATAACGCAGTGAAAAGTCCTTGCTAAACCCTTTTGTAATGAGTACCTTCATGTAAATGGTATTCGATCCCCATTGATTGTTCGCTGGTAATCCAAGGTACTCCATATAAAATGGAAGGCCTCCGTCTCCCTCGGGGAACCGCTTCCATCTTTGCCTTCTGTTTTTCAAGTGGCTCAGTTGATTGTCACCTTGCCAGGCCACCAATCATCTGGTCTTCGGCTCTCACCAGCAGGTGCCCTTCCATTTCTCTCCTCATCCTGTAAGGCAAACCTCTCCTTTTAGCCAACCTCTTCACATCTATCCTGAATCCTCTGCACTAGAACCCAACACTCATCGACTATCAATAGATATCAATGTGTTTATGTGACTGTCAATGGATCTGCTTATATCCCAAATTGCCTATAGCTTTTGATTCCGTACATATGCTCAAATTAGAATAAGAATCTGATTCAAAGCAGCATTTATGGTCAAATCAATTATGGCATTTCTTCCAGATCCTTTTGTAGAAAAATATCTCCAAAACATCACACAACCACCACCATTATTATGCCTTTTTGTTGTTCATAAATTTGGGATTTTCCGTAACACACCTGGAAAAACCTGTCAGGTCTAATCAAAATATATTTACAGTTATATATTAGTAATTTACCATGCGGTGGTGTTAATAGGGATACTATGTTGCTTTACATGACTTTTTAGGGTTGTTTAGCAGACACTCCTGTCCATAGAAACCCACAGTTCAATCAACCCACACAACCCGGTAATAGTAAGTACATCTTTTTAAATTTTGCATGAGGAATGCAGCAGGAGATTGCATCAACCATGCTCGCTCAACAGCAACATTGGCAAACAGAGGCTTATCTCCCTGTATCTCATTGCCAAAGATCTCATAACCTGCTGGTTCATTTGTATTTATTGATTCATCAATATGCATACAGTAACTTTGTTGACGATTAGTTATTTTCTACACATTTTGTTTTGTTGTACACCATATATTTCATCCCGTAAATCTACATTTCATAATGACAATTCATAGTGGCATAGTGGCAATTGGCATAGTGGCAATTCATTAAATTAATGAATCGGATGTTAAAATTATTGATGTAACAGAGACACACAATTTCAGAACAATTATTTTTTCCATTAAAATTACTTTCACAAGACTATATCCCTCACCCAAATTTGAACCTAACCCTAACATTTAACCCAATAACCCAACATTCATGCCTAGCTCTTACCTTAACAAATTAAAGTCAAACTAACTCATTTGCCTAAAAAAACATTTTAAGAGCAGACTGCTCTTTGCATATAGGGAAACAAGTGTACTTCACACACACACAGTTGATACATACATGCACTGCTCAAACAATTTCAAACAATTTAAAGGAAAACTTAAACTATACATTAGGTCTCGACAAATGAAATATATTCAAGATCAAACCTCTACTGTACATTGTGTAATTTGTTGAGAGTAAAATGACAAAACAACGGTCAATGAACCAAATTCATCAATTGTTCGAGGGCTGGATTTAAACAAAAAAATCTGAAAATCAAAGTAAACAATAGAAATCACAGGCTGTTCCAACTTTAGTGAATCTCATCAAGGCAACTCATAATGGAATTCAGTAGTGTGTCTGACCCCCACGTGACTGTATGCTCTCCTGTCTGGGCATGCTCCTGATGAGATGGCGGATGGTGTCCTGGGGGATCTCTTCCCAGACCTGGATCAGGGCGTCAGTGAGCTCCTGGTCTGTGGCGCTACTTGGCAATGTCAGAGAGTTAAGTCAAAGTCAAAGTCTTTATTGTCAAATTCACAAAATAAAATGATCACAAGTCATCTATGTACATGACGTAGATGATACATAACGTCCTAAAGTCATCCAGGAACTGCCTACACACTCTGGCCACATGAGGCCGGGCATTGTCCTGCACCAGGAGGAACCCAGGACCCACTGCACCAGCGTGAGGTCTGGCGATGGGTCTGAGGATTTCATCCTGGTACCTAACAGCAGTCGGGGTACCGTTGGCTAGCACGTGAAGGTCTGTGCGACCCTCCAAGAACATGCCTCCCCAGACCATCACTGACCCCCCACCAAACCGGTCATGCAGGATGATGTTCCAGGCAGTATAACGTTCACCACGGCGTCTCCAGACTCTTTCACGACTGTCACATGTGCTCAGTGTGACCCTGCTCTCATCTGTAAACGATTCCCTTTATGGGGGTGGTCTTGCTGATTGTTGTCCGGTCAAACCCTCCCACTGCCATTAACTGTCTGTTTACCACCGCGAGTCCAACCTGCAAGACAAACAACAAGCCTGTTTACCTTATATTCAACCTCAGTACCTCTCGTTCCCCCCCCCCAACGTACCGAATTCAGCCATTTGAAAACGGCCAAATATCCACGGTTTGATGCAACACCACTCACCCCGCTACGCCTCGAAGTCATGGCTACGACAGGCGACCACTGGTTGGTCCGGGGGTTGTAGCGCTCCGCGCTGCTTAGCTCGGTGGTGTCGTCCCGGCCCCCTACAGAGTAGATCATGTCCTGGTACACCGCACAGCCGAGGTGTTTCCTCCGCGTCCCCATGGGGGAGACCGTGTGCCAGCGGTCTTTAACTCCGCAATCCAACCTTATTATTTTCTTTTTCTTCAAGCAGTACCATCGGAATTGATAGATGGTTAAACCTTGATAAGGGTTGAGCGCCAATAACCAAGCCAATGGTTGTGCTTCTGCTGAATGTCTTTGAATGCAACACACTTATTCCCAGCAAGGTGTGAATAAGTGTACTCCATTGGTTTTCTATGTGGAAAATTAGAAATGGACATTTACAGGAAATAGCAGTTTTGTGTTATGCAAGATTTATAATGAAACTGAGGATAATTTTCTACTTTATGTATTAGGCTGTGCAAATGGGGGTATTATATATAGAACATGATAATATGTGACCATAAATTATAAGGCAAAATAACAAACAAGAAGAGGACATTCCTGGGAAAAACGTCTGGAGATCAACAACTTGTGAAAGGAAATGTTTCAGTACAGATCATCAATATAAAATGATTACCAAAACTTATTACAGGTAATACTTTTCAAATATAATTTAATACAAAGTAATTTTTACATCCAATGATAGAACTTTATCATGAAAATCAGCACAATCCTATGCTTCAACAGTATAAACATAAAACACGTAGCGGCTTGCAAAGTAAATCGCGTCTAATAAGAGTGGTGCTTATTGGTTTAAAATTACACTGATGAGTGTCAGGCATCGTAGGGAAATTATCTTTTATGAGTAAAAAGAACAAATACAAGGTTGTGTATTGTAGGTTACCTAGGAGCAGTGCATTTGAATAATATTTTCAAAATATTTATTTTACTATAGGTCTGAAGTTGTTTCGATTTGGTTTTTTCATTGAAGGGAGTTTTGCTGTTTTTTTTTACTTCTAGTAGATTACTTTGTTGTTCACGGCATAAATAATAGTTAGTCTTTGTCTGTGTTTAACAAAATCTGATTAGTGTCTGAATAACTGTCAGGTTTTATCAGTTGCTTTCACTAAAGGTTTCAGTGAACTTTTCACGAAAATGCTTCAGTGAAGCATTTAAGAACATTTTCTGTTTAAAGACAGAGTGAGTCGAAATATGAGCTTATGGGAAGACATGGATACTGATATGAAAAAATCCCATATTGTAATCATACTGAGGTGTAGATTGTGCTTTTCTGAAAGGAATAGTGAGCAAAAATTCAATCACCTTTTTTAATGGGGACATTGCATATCAATGTTTTTATAAATGAATTAAGTAAACACATATTTTGTTATCTGCTTCACTCAGGTTCCCTTCAATTTGATCTGATAATCAATAAAATGCTTTAATACCTTAAAAAAATACATGTTATATATATGTAGTTACTATACATTATACGTTATTAGGATTATACTTAATAATAATAATGCATCATGAGCATTGGCACACATAATTATGAGTTTCATGAGTCTTTATGAGTGTCTATGTCTATGCTTTTTCTGCATTATTATAATTAACTGCATTATATTACATTATTTATAATGCGTTATGCATTTGTCAGGTAAATAAAGTGTTACAGCGTGAAGGAATATAGGTCAGACATTGTACTGGGCAGAAGGATAGAACGTCTATCTCCATGTCTATGTGGTCTGGGGGCTGCAGTACTACAGCTGGAAGAACATCCATGTTTTATGTTGTTGCTGTGTCATACTGATTATCTGCCTGCAAGCAGTAGGTTACTTCAAAAAAATATGTAATCAGCATCTTGGTTTTAATATGCTGCTAGTTCTAATTACTGCTCAGCTCTATCGTATGACCTACATCTCAATGCCCTAGACCAGAACTCCCTCAACCCATCAATGACGCATGCATCCCCAATGGCACTCTATTTCACATTAACTGCACTGCTTTTGACTAGGGCACATATTGGTCTGGTCGAAAGTAGTGTACTGCAGTGCATCCGGAAAGTATTCACAGCACTTCACTTTTTACACGTTATGTTACAGCTGTATTCTAAAATGGATTAAATACATGACCAGGTACTGGAAGAACTGGGAACTGGGAGACTAGTCAGGAATGAGGGAAAGATGTACAGAGACATCCTTGATGGAAACCTGCTCCAGAGCGCTATGGACCTCAGGCTGTGGCGAAGGTTCATCTTCCAACATAACAACCACCCTAAGCACACAGCCAAGATAACAAAGGAGTGGCTTCGGGACAACTCTGTGAATGTCCTTGAGTGGCCCAGCCAGAGCCCAGACTTGAACCTGATTGAAAATCTCTGGAGAGATCTGAAAACGGCTGTGCACCAACGCTCCCTGTCCAACCTGAGAGCTTGAGAAGCCCTGCCAAGAAGGATAGGAGAAACTGCCCAGAAATAGGTGTGTCAAGCTTGTAGCATCGTACTCAAAAAGGGATGAGGCTGTAATTGCTGCCAAATGTGCTTCATATTGAGCAAAGTCTGTGTATACTTCTGTACATGTTTCTATTTTATTACATTATTATTATTTATTTTCTATTACAAATATTAAACAAACTGTTTTCACTATGTCATTATGGCGTATTGTGTGTAGAATGTATGTTATTGTGCCGGGGGAGCAGGGCTAGTTCTCCTCCATAACTCTATGTTCTCCTCCTTAACTCTAGGGAATGCACTCTCCTTGTCTCCTGCTGCGGTTCAACTTAGAAGGACTTGAGGTCTCGGCCCACACCTGTGGAATACCAGGCCCAGAAGACCTTGTCCCAAGCCTTCCTGGTTTTGCTGCAGAACAAGCAGATACCTGACGATTCCAGCTGCCACTCTGCTGACCCCCCCTCCCAACCTAGATCTAGATGATCCTGACGATTCCGGCTGCCACCAGGCTGAACCCTTAATCAACCCTTCCTGGACTGTTCCTGTCCTGCCAACCTGTTCATGCTTGTCATGATCAGATCTTTCTAAATACATTTGATTGATTGATAGCATTTTGAGGGAAAACATTTATTGAATCCATTTTGAAATAAGGCTATGACAAAATGTGGAAAAAGTGCTGTGAATACTTTCCGAATGCACAGTAAATAGGAAATAGTTTGCCATTTGGTAAAGGAACGTACACATCCCTTAGGAATGTCCTTGTATTCCATGACAACATTCATGAAATTAGTTTGAATAGGAAATACAGCTAAATTAATAGGATATATAGTCATTAATGAAGTTCAAAACAACGATTTTAAATTGTAATAATAATTGTGTCCTTCAAACATAGTTTTCATCAAAGGCTATATATGCAGCCTTTCAAGACTTTTGGCATTCATGTGGCCCCCCAATGGTTCCTGAAGCACCTCCCACAAGTTAGATTGGCTTAATGGGAATTTCTTATGTCTTGTTGGGCACTTCCGGCTCCCAGCTCAGTAGGGTTAAGATCCGATGACTGTGCTTGCCACTCTTTTTGAGACAAAATATCAACAGACTGCTTCTTCCCTAAATAGTTCTTGAATAGTTTGGAGCTGTGATGATTGCCTTGCTGAAGGAGGAAAGCAAGCTCTAAGCGCTGTCCACGGGGTATGGCGTGGCAAAATGGAGTGAATGCCTTCTTTCTTCAAGATCGCTTTTACCCTGTACAAATCTCCCACTTTGTACCCTGAGATCATCACATGGCCTCCACCGTGCTTGACAGACTCCTCCAGCTTCTTTTCATTTGGTCTGCATCTCACTAATGTTCTTTTGTGTGACCCTACCAACTGTCTGTCCATAACACTTTTTTTCTTGTACAGTGGCTGTGTTCTTTTTGCCCATCTTGAGGCCAGCGTCCCTGAGTCAGCCTCGTCACTGTTGACATTGATATTGGTGCTTGTGGGTTCTTTTTATTAAAGCTGCCCGTTTCTTTCTCAAACTTGACACTCTAATGCAGTGTTTCTCCACCCTGCTCCCGGACGCCCCCACTGCCCTGCATGGTTTAGATCTCTCCCTGCTCTGTCACACCTGATTCAAATGATCAGCTCATAATGGAGTCCTTCAGGTGTGTTAGGGCAGGGAGAGATCTAAACCATGCAGGGCAGTCGGGGCGCCCAGGAGCAGGGTTGAGAAACTGCTATTATGCAAGGGTCTTGAAATCTGGAACTCGAAGCCAGTTCCACTCCATTTTTTTATTGCAACCCCCTAATTAGAGACTTATTTAGTCCTGGGATACCAGGTGGGTGCAATTAATGATGAGGTAGAACTGAAAACCAGCAGGCTGCGGACCTCTTAGGGTAAGATTTGAATACCCCTGCTCCAATGTATTTGTATTTTTGCATTGTTGTGCACTCGAGCCACCCAGTCCTCTTCATACTCTGATTAGCCCTTCTGTGAAGGGAGTAGTACACAACCTTGTATGAGAACTTCTGGTTTTTGGCAGTTTCTCACATAGTGGAATAGTTTCAGGAGAAATCTTTTTTGTTTCTCTCTATTTTGAGCCTGTAATTAAACCTAGATTTGTTGATAGTGCCGATTCTCAACTCGTCTAAAGAAAGCCTGTTTTCTTTCTTTTTTAATCAGCACAACAGTTTTCATCTGTGTTAACAAAATTGCAAAAGGGTTTTCTAATGATCAATTAGGCTTTCAAAATTATAGACTTGATTTAGCAAACACAACGTGCCATTGGAACTGATGGTTGAGTATCTGGACTGATTGTTGATTGATCCTTTCCAGGTACAACAATCATTTATAACATTTACAATGTCTACACTGTATTTCTTACCAAAAGTATGTTATTGTAATGAAAAAAAAGGACATTTCTAATGTGCCCCCAAAATAGAAAGATTGTCTAAACCTTATCTAGACAAAATACTGTATTTAAAACTAAGTGTTTACATTAAGTATTTGAGGCTTTGTAAACACCGATATGCCACGGTACATATACAGTATCTACAAATGCCTGACCTTCATGCTAATATACACCACAATATCATGTTTCAATAGGAGCAGTAACTCAGGCATTTAGTACCTATTGCCTCTGTGCCGGCCTGTAAGATTCGTACTGTGCAACACGGTTATCCAAAAATCCTAATGGGCCTTCTTGATCTCTCAACATCGTCAAGAATACTAAGTTCCCTTCTGGGCAAAAGGGAAATTACATTTCCATTTAATATTCATTTTTTCTTTTCACCCCCCCCCACCTCCCAGCCAACTTTGTAAAGCACTCCTGCATGCAGTTTGATGTACTGTGAAATCATTTCTACGTTGGCTCTGGCAATCCCCGTAATGAACAGGAGGTGAACGTGAAGGTCATGCGGCATGATCATTTCAATGAATTCATTGTTGTGCTCATAATGAGAGACAGAGGGCCTCTGGTTTACAACTCAATATTGATAATGAACATCCCTGTCACCTGGTCCCTTCTTGTGGATCACGGCCAATTTCAGAGTGCTGGTCCACTCAGCGGAAGTGAGGCCCAGTCAAATGAACTTTTACGGGGTGTTCAGAATTGCAACCTAATCTTATGGTAGAAATATTGGCTTACGTATAGGAAACTTTGGCCAATATCCTGTGGACAGACAAGCTGTATAAGAATGGAAAAACGAATAACCAGGGGAGGACCCCTTACTTTACTGTCAAACAGGACTCATTTATTGAGTAAATAGCACACACATATAGGGTATAGATATATAACTCATATAGCTGGTCATGACTAATTCTATTTGTGATTGAAACAATACACATTATGAGGGGGTGTACAAATATCTGCTTTTGTATTTCAAATTACACCTGCAGCGTTTGCACACGATTGCATGCATTATTTCTGCTCTGTATGAAACAATAGTTAGGAATGCATGTTTGCTATTTCTGTGAATCCGTCTGTGCACGCAAACGTGATACGTTGCATAGATGTATAGAACGTATAGACCGCACAGAATGCATTGCAGAGCCCACACAGCATTTCATTGAAAACAAGGCAAGAGTACATTTACTGTGTCCTCCCTCGTGAATAATGCACCAACCCTCTGGGCTAATTAGCGTAATTTTGTAAATGTAGGATCTTTATAACAAGACACATCTTTCACCTATGTTTAATCAAAATTGTGTCAGCGGTGTCTGAGATACTGCGTAGATTAGCCAAATTCATTTCCCTGAGCATTTGTGCCAAATGTAATCACTCTTAGTCGAGCAGATCAAGAGATATAATGTACACGTTGCAGCCCATATGTGCCAACAGTACCCTGCTACTGGCTTGCCTGTGAAGCTAAGCAGTTTGGTTTATGGTTGGGAGCTGGATGGGAGTGATGTGGGACGGCCATTAGGGGGCTGAAAAGCAAATCCCAATGCCCCAGGTGTCGGGTGATGTCTTTTGAATGGGACATTAAATCTGTTTCCTAACTTTATGTGGCCACTAATGACCATGCCTACCAGAATGTTCATTGGTCAGTATTGGTCAGACATGTACATTGTCCACACATTTGGTATATCAGGTTTTGTGCAAGTCAGTCATTCAGTGCAGAAAATAAACATTTTAAAATGCATTTTTCCTAATAGTCTAAATGCAGACAAATCTTTGATGTGTTCTGGAGTTCAATTTGTTCCTATTGAGGAAAGGATCAAACTTCAGGCTGAAGTTCAAAAATGTGCATTTTCAGTTGCTTGTAGCACTCCCATCTGGTGAAGCAGTGGACTTTCCTAACTGCTAGCTCCCCATAATATCCGGGATTTGTACAAATCTAGAAACGACGTGCAGAGACTGTCCATATTCCCCGATCAGCCGCCATCGCACCTAGTGTGCTGTTGTCCCCTGTGATTAAATCCACTCAAATGAATGTTATGGGGATGTTTTCAGAAAGGTTATCTACCCATGTTTCAGCTATCAGATACATGAAAAGGCCCCATGGCAAGAATAGAACATTTCCTCCCTAGAATGGGTACTCCTGATCAATTCATGATCTATTCATCCTGTTCTGTCCTAATTATTCATTCCACAGATTCATTTTTAAAAACATTTGAAAAACAGGCCGTTGTTGTACTAAACGCAATAACGCAATAATCATCAAGGTGCGATCGAGGGTCATCGAGTTTTGGTACACCACAAGCGCATTCATTTTCAATGGGAAGCTGCGTTTTCATGTGTAGCACAGATTTGCATCAGATGCTGTTATCCCGAGTGACTTACAATAAGTGCGTTCTTCTTAAGATAGCTAGGTGAGGACAGCCACCCAACCCAGTTAATAATAGGCACACTGTTTTGTTGCCGAGGCAGCTGTGTGCAATCTGTTTTGGCACATAAGCTGGATTTATCTAACCTGGATCAAATGACACGTGACGGAAATGGTTGCAAAAGTTTTATTGCACACCCACCCAGATGCTGCATGTTCAACATTTTTATAAGGGTGCTGCATGTGTAATCAAGGCAAAATCCAAAGGAGTGTGATTTTATTTTAACCTAAAACTAATTAAGGCCTGGTATGATTATTTTTCCATTAATAGGACGTCGACCTTGAAAGGGAAAAGCTCTCCTCTGCTCTCTAGTCTAGTTGATGTGCAGAAGAGGGTAAATATTCAAATGTTTCCAGTTTGTCCTGATTACAGAATTTCTCTCAGTAAACCATCTTTGGGTTCAGAACCATTTGAGGAAGTAATTGGGACAGATTTTGTTTCTATGGAGACGGGTACAGGATCAGTTTGAACTCGTTCTCAGAGCTGATAAATGGAGCAATGTGTGAGAATACAAAGCATTTGGCTAATGTAAAAGGGACATGATTCGATTTCCCTAGCATTGATAATAGGAAGTAGTGTGCTGTTACCCTACACCTCCCCCCCACTCTTCCTCAGTCTCTGTGGAGAAACGAGAGGGATAACACAGGTATTAAAATAATGGGATAACCTCAACTCGTATCTCAGTCCTCATTGCACTGACAGCCGCTGTCTCACAATCGTTGTTAATATCATTCTTCTGTTCATACACCGGTGATAATAATAACTGAGATGTCCATTACAACCCGTTTGGCAGTGGTTGTTTCATTTGATCGCAGCTCTTCCCTCCCCCTGTTTGAACGCCAATCTCTCTCTGGCTGAAGACATAATCCTTCTGTAATGCTGAGTGTTTGTTGACAGAGGCTCCTATTCCTGAGCAAATATATTCCATAGGCTTGAGTCAATGACTAGTGGAATGAATTTAAATGAAGGGATGTAGATGAAGGCTTGGCTCGACACTAGAGGGCATTCTTTCACCTTCAAAGGCTTCCAAGTGTTTATTCTCATCCAACATTTTCATATTGTATTTCCAAGAAACTTTTCTCAATTTTATTGAGTGATATAGGTGCTGTTTGGGCATTAGTCAACCATTCAGGTACATACAGTATTTATTCATAAAGCCTTTGCGCCGATGATATTGCCTGAAATGACAACAGTTGATTTCTGCTGTCAGACTTTGAGTAAATTCGATTAGGCACCTAAGTTGGTAAAAAGGTTCTATTCCTGTGCGGAAAATACATCTGCTACATCAGTGTTTGTAGTTTTAATGTTCGTCACGGACACGCACACACAGACACGCACACACAGACACGCACACACATACAGCTGTGTTGCATTAGCTGCAGGCTCCTCCAGTTTGAAGCAAACACTTGAGAAAACATTGCCGGGAAATAATGAAAACAACAGAAATTAATAGAAAAGTGCATTACTGCTATTTAAATGTAAATGACTGATGCATTAGTGAAAACACTAATTATCGATTACAAAAGAGCACGCTGTGTTGCAGCCACTTGACAGAGAACCACTTCAAACTTCTTCTGTCAAACACGGGTCATACAATTCTTACAGTGACATCTGCAAGGTAGACTACTCAGGTAGTCATGGCAATTGCCAGAAGTAATCTGGCAATAACACAAGAATAGTGACGCACTTCTCTTTCAAACAATTGTTTTCACATTCTTTGGGTGCTCTTACAGCTCAAAGCATTTGATGGAGATTTACAAAACCTAGCTAAACCACCGACCAGAGACACCTGTGAAATACTTTGCTTTGTCGTCAGCTACAGGATCTCCTCTGAAGTGCACCCCTTAAGACTAAAGTATTATGGAGAAATACAGAGTTGTAACAAATGAAATTCTTTATAAGGATAGTTTATTGTTGACCCGAAGGACCGTAGTAACTCAACCTATTTTCGTGTACCATAAACACACTATTTCAAGTTAAGTGACCTACTTAGGACCTGGGTTTTAAGGCACTGCAAAGAGCCTTTGGGGATTTGAGATGATGCCACATGAGCGCGAGTAAGTGATAAACGCGAGTTGGCCCGGAAACCACTCATCTGACCAAAAATCTCGGGGTTTTGATCAAAGAGGAAGAACAATGACGGATCGGATCTTCTTGGCGCCTGCACTGGGGGTGTCAGGCTGCACAGATCCAACTGTCACAGCTGTAGTCTCCTAAGAGGTCGGAGGTTTTGTTCGTTTCCAGGTATGTATTATCCCCTCAAAGTTTTATTCAGAGGATTCTCACGTCGCTCCATCGATCCTTCCCAGGCCTGCGGAGACACGCTGTGCCGACTACCCAGCAGGAAGGATAACCCACAAAAGGTGACGGCAGACTCTTTTCTCTTCCCAATTACTACAGCCAAAGATCCCAGCAGACGTAGCCACTGCGGCAGCCGGGTTACTTTGACCCAGGTGCTGCGCTCGACTGTCATTTATCACGTGCGGATGATCTATAGACATTTTAGAAAGCATTAGTTTTGGTCCAGAGGTTTTGTTTTGTTATTGTGCTACAAACGATGTTCATAAAAGGGAGATTCTTGCAGTTTGCAGACATCATTCAAGGGTGGCTTCGCTTGACACTTGTGCTTAATTCCGAAGCTCTGCAAATTTCGGCGGTGGGAAATGGCGTAAAGGCTTAATGTTGTGAGGTTTTTTGGCAAGTCCGTTTTCTCATTTATGAAGTGTAATTACAGAAGCAGTTATACGATGGAGGTATCCTGAATGGGAATTTGTGATGAGTTATTGAGAACAGCATAATCTTTCATCTCTTGGTGTAATTACTGTAACTTTCTTTGTGTATTTGTCCAAAGTAACATCTGCTCCTGATGATGCTGCACTGATGAAATCGGATTTGTTTGCACACAAATGAGACATGCATCTTAAACTACTCATATTTTATGTAAATACAGTACATTTTCCATTGGCAGGCTGTCTTCAGGCACACCAAAGCACTTTTCCACCCCAGCAAACATGTCCACATTGGCAAGACGTGGGCCCAAAGTGGGCAAAAAATGTTGGCCCAATGTAAGCTGTCTTTAGTCATCAGCTCCACATTGGCCCCTAAGAAGTGTGCCCAATGTCGGTAGAATATATCTGAGGAGGGCAGTCCTCACTTTGTCTGAAATAAACCCATCTTTTCCAGCAAACATGCCCACATTGGCTCAAACGGTATGCCCCTTGCAGACTTCAACATTTGGCAGATGTGGGAATCTACTGTAGGTATTCATATTAATTCATTACCATTGAATGAGCTGCATATTTTAATGAATTTAGGGATGTAGAGTTAAAAAAGAAAATTGCAAAACATGTGCCGCCATTCTCTGTGCGTCAACACATATTTCGGGCAAAAACGTAGTTAATTCTTGCGCAGAATACTCAAAACAAATGGTGTTCGTCTACATTATTAGCAGGATTAAACACAAAGTGCAATGACTTGACCATTTTTCATGTAAAGCTTGTACCAGAGACGGCTGTATGGTTTTCCCAATGCTCTCCTTGGGTCCCAACAGACATATCAAATCTATTACATTTTAACCCTAAACTGGTACACCTTATTCAATTAGTCAAGCCCTGACAACCTTTCAAGTCGAATAGAACCATGTGCCTGCTTAGAGTTGAAGAACATCTGCAGGGGATGGGGAGGTTATCCTGGTGAAAGGTTCGGTGAAACCCCTGCAGACCCAGAGAAAGCCCACTCCTCAAATCAAAATGTGTCATGTGCTTCAGGTGTAAACTAAGTGAGGAAGTTACTCAACCTTTTCCCAAGCTGCAAATAAAATTAAAAAGTAATAACAACAAATATGTAGGGAAAATATACAAATGAATAGCACAAGGAACACACGGTAGGCAGAGTGATAGAAATAAATCACATGAAGTAAAAATAGACTGTGATGTGAATAAAAATGACTTGGTTAAGAAGCATAAGCGATTGTGAATCCACAGGTGCACTGGAGAGGCAACAGCAAGACAACCCCCAAAATGAAATGGGTTTGCATGTGGTGGCCACAGACAATTGCTCTCTAATTATCCTTCCTGACTGATTCTTCTCTAATCTTGCATAGTTGCTAGTGTCCTTGTCAGTAGAGGGCATACAGGCACATGGGAGCCACACACACTACTGAGTCCCATTATAACTTGCCAAAATGTATTTCACGCAAGTTGGAACAGCCTGTGGTTTTAATTGTTTATATAGATTTTCCGTGTGTGTTGGAATTCAGCCTTTAATCTTTTGTCTCCATTGACTATTATTTTGTAATTTTTGTTGTCAACAAATTACACAATGTACAGTGAAGATATTGATCTTTAATATATTCCCTACTTCAGCCCCGATGTGTAATGAAATGATTGTGGAAGAGTGTGGGTAGAGTCTAGTGTGTGTGCATATTGACAGTACTAAACTTGTTTAAAAGGTCCTGTCAGGGCTTGCAGGTCTTCCAAGCGAGGGCATAGAGAATAGTCTGCGGTTTGGGTGGCCGGGGTCATTTACAAGGGTTTGGTCGTTCCCTATGGCGGAGAGTTTGGTGCCAGTGATGATCTCTGCCGTTCAAACCTATGCAATTACTGTGGTGCCGTGGCAATACCAATTATTAATGCAGTAGACCCGGGGTGAACTTTCTGTGCTCTCTCTCACCTCGGCAGCTTGAGACAGGGGGCGTCTTTCAGCCCTCTTCCGTTTTAGAAGATGGAATTTCTCTTTCCTATGTATTAAATGGAAGACTATTGGAGAGTGGTTGTATTCATTTTGGGTCTCTGTGTGAAACGTGTTTGCTGAGGGGAACTTCAATATGTTGAACTTCAACATATTGTAAATGAATGTATGCTCTCCGTGGTGATGCGAATCTGTTCAGGGGGAACAAATGTGTATATAAACTAAGCTAGCTGTCATGTCCTGGATGCGGGCCCCTAGCCATCTCTATGCTTTGGGGCTCCCATTCAGGGCATGGCACATGGAGAGGCCTCTAGCCATCTCCATGCCATTGTGGGCTCCCCAGTCAGAGCAGCTGCATTCAGTTGACTCTGATTGGGGAGCCTACTTAGGTTAGTTTTACAGCCACACCCGGTGTGGTTTATTGTTT
>JACXGK010001357.1:33143-71757 GCA_016801125.1 Novumbra hubbsi | reverse complement strand
AACCTGATCTAGCATCGGGCTGGTGCCACCATCCTTTAAGAACCTGATCTAGCATCGGGCTGGGGCCACCATCCTTTAAGAACCTGATCTAGCATCGGGCTGGGGCCACCATCCTTTAAGAACCTGATCTAGCATCGGGCTGGGGCCACCATCCTTTAAGAACCTGATCTAGCATCGGGCTGGGGCCACCATCCTTTAACTGGCCCCCTGATCCGGCAGGGCTCGCAAAGAAACATCCATGTTGATGTACCTACTTTTGGTTCTGGGTTTGGCTGAGGATGACTGCTGTAGCAGTAACAAAGCTACCTGAGCAGGGCATTGGCAGGGACTTTCTTCCATGGGATTCCCTGCTTTAGTAGATCGTTGGAGAATGAAGGCAGGCTGAAGAGAGACTGGAGGATGGCGTTCATGTAACACGTGTTGCCCAGGTTGGAGAATCTGCAGCACACACACATATAGGACATCAGACTCCATATCTGTACCTCTACTACCAAATGGTGCCACCTAATGGGTCTAGTTTCTGATAGGTCGGCAGCCCGAGAAAAGCTGCATATTGGCTAATAGGATCATTTTGTGGGACGTTTCTTTACCCTTGCAGTGGAGGCTGTGGCTGGGCCAGGGTCGATGGTCGCGGCTTGTTCCAGCCCCCATAGTCCAACGTGGGGCGCACTTTCTTGAAGGGAGTTGAGTGATTGGGTAACGAGAGACTTCTCTTAGCCGTGGGGGTTTGAGAGGCACTAGATGACCTGCAGAAGAAAACAAGAGGCAGCCTCCTAATTACAGCCACTGGGCCATCCAGTTCAAACCCACTAAACAACCAAAACTTACCGGTCGAGGAAGGAGTGACTTGTGGAATAGTCTTTGGTCACCGAGCGGCTGCCGTAAAATGAGGTGGGCTGAAGTGGCGCAGAGACAAGTTGCGCTGGAGGGACAGGGACAGACTTGTCACAGTATGTAAAGGCAGCACTGTTCTAGTCAGGAGAAAACCATTTCACTTTGTACGCTTACCAGACTGACTGAGGGTCTTTACCTGAGCTACGGTTCTCCTCCACCTGTTTCAGCTTGTCTTTACAGCTCAGCAAAAACTTCCTCGAACTGTCTGACATGGCCTTGTTGTTGCTTTTGAAGAACAAGAAGACCGTAGAAAGAGTTCAAAATTGCTGTTGCTAACAACTTGGCGGTTAGAAAAGAAATTGCAAAGAAGAATGGGCAGAAATGTGTGCAAAGCTGAGAGATTCATGGCTGTAATTACTAACATGCCTCAAATACTGACTAGGTGTGAATACTTATTCAAAACTATTTTCAGTTTTGCATTATATTTCATTTAGAACAATTTGATTTGCTTTCTCACCTTATGGATGTGTGTTGATGCAGTGGCAAAGATCAAATGTCATTTTGTAACAAAATAACATTTAAGTAATAGGTAACTTGAGTCACTTTACTTAACATGTAGTTTAAAGGGGCCTTTCACCTTTGGGCCTGTTAATTTGTACCACGTTTCAGAGATTTAAGTCTGTTTTTGAAAGGCAGTGACCATTTAACAAGAGACCGGAGCCCATCGTCTCTGTCATACCTGGATGAGTCATTCTCTTTGGGGTAGTCTTCAGTCAGGTCACTGTCAGGGGTGAGGAGTCTCTTCCTCTTCTCACTCCTAATTGGGCAAACTCAGCATTAACAAAAATACACAAAAGGATCAATCGCTGTCAACGTAGATGCTCTCAGGTTAAAGGAAGCGAGAGGTTGCGTTGAAACGATCTACCCCTGACCCAAAATTCAACCCATGTTCACTCAATTTGATATAATTAAATTGGAGGAGGCATGTCTAGATTCAGTCTAGTCTATTCAGAGGCGGTCTACATTCAATGACAGGGGGGGGGGGGCATTCTTAATAGGGTGGTAATCTTCCCTTTCACACATGCTTTCTCTACACGCTCGGTTATAGAGACCATATTTGTACAAAACCATTTCGTTTGCTTAGTCAGGTGTTGCTATGAGACGTTAAATGTGTTCTCATGAACATTGCACCAGGTTGGAATCTGACCCACAATGCAGTGGTAAATGTGCCTCAGAGGAAGTGGCTTAGCCTGCTGAACCTCCCAAGGCAACACTTCATACTAAATTAAAATACGTCAGGAGTTTTATTTCAGCCCTCTGTGTTTGAGAGAGATGTGCCACCCACTGATTCACATGTCATTTCAGCAGATTGAGCTGATAGTTCTACAAATAAATACCTGTTTTAGAGCTCTGATCACAGACCCACAGATCAGCATGCCAAAAAGACTGCTGTCTGAACGTCATTGTAACCAAATACCCTCCTGTAAATATGACCCAATTATTTCTAATGGTGAATCCGAAATGGGCAAGATTCTGTCCACTCCAGTAGCCATCACAACTCTGCCACTAAAACAACTTTCTAAAGCGCACCGTTACAATGATGCAGCAATTACATTGGTTGTCAAACAATAAAGCCTAACAACAAATATTAGAACTCCTGTCGGGTGTACGTTACCGGACTACTAAACCAATTACAGAATGCGCAAATACATGGTTTAGACACCACAGGATCCTAAACGGAGGCATAACATTTTAGATATTTTTGGGAGTCCACGTCAGAGGCTGGCATTCTACTAAGCCGGGCGATCAGCCTGTCGGCATGGAGAGCAAGCCTACCGGTTCTCCGACAGCCCACTGCGGGCAGGTGTGGAGGCCCCCTTGCTGGGGCTGCCCAGAGGCTTGCGGGGTGTCGTCTCCTCCCTGCTGTCCACACTGGAGCGTCTCTGCGTGGTCTAAAACAGAGAGAATTCAAGTGGGTGAGGTCACTGTGGTTCTAGTTTGGAAGAGCCATTTGGGGGGGGGGAAGCAGATCCCCAAGAGGATAGTTGGGCGAGATCTCACAGCTACTCATTGTGAGGGGGAACAAATGACCTGCTCTAAAACACTGCCAAGTCCAATCAGGCAAAGCGTATCGGTCTATTAATCAATTCACATCCTTTTTACTGACGGTGCACACATTTCGTGCCTTACACAGCAGAAGTGACAGTGTCAAATAAAAGCAATAGTTCTTATGCTCGACTGTAACCGATTCCTATGAAATAATGCGAATGTGCCATTTACCCGACTGATTAAGCTCTCATCAACACACAGTAGCGGAAAAGCAAACATTAAATGATCTAGGACTAGCCTGTAGTTCTAGTATGAGGCAACTTGTCACAGTATTGACAAACAAAGGAACATTTCAATAAATCCAACCCTGAAGAATCGCTATCGAATATTCTGTTGCAAATGTGCTCCTCATTTTGGATGAAATTGTTTTTTTTTTTAGGTGTCCTAAAAAGAACTGGTAATGACTAACTTAATGGCTGTTAGATATTAGCTCTCACATATAAAGGGTTCAACTAATAGTGTACCCATTTGAGTCAAAAGGACAGGAAAATTAAATGATTTATGAATGTATTCTCAGTTCCAGTACCACCATCACATGGTCGTTCTCATATACATGACGTTTGGTAGGTGTGTTGACCTAGAACTACTTTCTACCCCCAAGCCAAATGGTCAATGCAAGCATTACACATTCCCGAGGTCGGCAGCGCGGCCAAAAGTGGATCTAAACACAGATGACCTCCTTACCATATCAAGATAACACCAATGTAACAAAACATATATCCAGAATAACGCCTGGCTGAGAACTAATTTTAATACCTGGCCATCAAAGAATTGTGATCAACACTGTTTATCACAAAGACCATTGGGTCAAATGTAACGCAAGAGTAGCTGTTGGTGCGCGAGCACTTCTCTGGACAAACCAGCAGCAACAGGCTCAATGAACATCCCATCTGTCTTTACTGACAGCTGAATTAGCCAATTGGTTAATTAGCATTCCATACCAAGTGAGTGACGTGGTGGTTTTTAGTTGATTCCATAACCAGCAAATTCCATACATATATTTTTGGGCAATATGTTTGGTTTTTTGTACCCAATACACCCCTATTAAATACAGTTGTATAAAATAAAATAAAATGTACCTGCCGTTCTCCCGGAGGGCTAGTCTCGTTCTTTACGGATCGATTACCAAGCACCCCAAAGCTAGCACTTCCTTGGGAGCTCTTTAGAACTACAAGGAAACAACACTTTCCATAAGGACCGGTTTCTAAGTAAATTATGCAAACAATTTACCATTTGATCCATACTTTGTAATAGATGGTTACCTGTTGGTTTTCCTTGCTTCAGCTTCTCGAGGTATTCTTTCATTTTGTCAGCCACAGGAGGGGGGATTTTTTCAAGGCTGACCACACTGTTATCCTTAAGAGTCACCACGATTCGTCTCATAGCATGCATGGGCTGCATCACAACGTTCTTCACGTTATGATTGAGCTGAAAGCAAAAAAAAAAAAAGTAACCATTCAAAACTGTTCAACTCCACTTTTTTGTATGTAGGTAGGGTAATCAAGTTGACTGCTACAGACTCTCCCCTCCAGTATTTCTAAATAGTAAATAAAAAAATAGAGTACACATGTTCGGTAGTGATGCAGCTCATTGGTTAACTATTTAGTTTGTAAGCATAACAACAAAGGTGTGATGGTAAATGATCAGTTTCAGCATACAGCAGTTATGGCTGCAACAACGATGATAATATTTGGATCAGGAGTACTAGTCAAAATGTGACCCACCATGCAAAACATTGACTGGTCCTGTACATGGGACGCAGCAATATAATAAAAAATAAAAACTGAAACAAAATGTCAGAGGCTGTTGTACACCAGTGAAAAGACATGTACAACTCAATTCTTCTGCACTTTATACTGACAACAAAAAAAAGAGTTCACGGTACAATTTGCCCGTATTACACTGATGCATACACACAGACAAGAACACACTTTAACCATGAAAACAGGTTAACAGACGCTCTGTTAATGTAAAAGTACTTATTGTATTTTGGTTTTTTGGTATGAGTTGTGTTTTTTAAAGTGAGACCCTTTTCTCTTGAAATAATGGATTAGCTGCACATTAATGTACCGCAAGCATTACCAAACTGATGATCGGAGTTTGACCATTTGTTTACGGTCAAGTTGCTGTACCGAACGGCCTTACTCTTTTTCATAGACCATGGGAGGAGTACCAAAGCTCACTAATACTTCAACACAAAAGAAACTGAGAGTATTGTGCATAATTAATTTAAATCCTGCAAGCATACAGGCCCATCTTATCCGTCCGTCATCAGTTATCCGTGACCAACGCCTCTGGTGGCTTGTTTTGATTTATAGAAAACAGAGTTTGTGTAGCGGTTTTGGAAGTATTTTACCCTGTATCTGTATGCAACAAAGAACAGGAGCGGTAGCCGCATACTGTGCAATAAAGACGACATAGAAAGTGTATCAAGATCAGGCAAATATGAAAACAGTCAGTTGCATCCTTACAAATGTAAACATTCAATAAGTATATGTGGAAACAATGGTGCAAAATACCTGGAAATTTTTGGGTGCACCGCCAGCATTGAACTTCAGGCACAGGTTGACTTTACTTTCCTTCTCGAGAACCTCAAAGGTCCCCTCTCTCCATCGAGTGGTACCCAGGTCTATACTGGTGATGCGAATTTTGACCACACTACCACTGGAGAGCTTGGGCACTGCAGTTGCCATTGGTGACGGTCACGACTGTGCTCTCCGGGAAAAGCCTAATGGAAAAGTAGATTTTGAGCAAAAATACATCTAAAAGTGTTTGATATAAAATTGGCAAGGACGAAAGTCAGCTTATATTACATTTTCAAAACTAATCACAGGTCCCTGAAAGGTCAGGGAGAGCATACCTGTAGCATGCAACAACAATCCAGTATCATTAATTACGGAACTCCATTTCCCCCACCCAAGTGGCTGAAGTTTGCAGTGAGGGAATAGTTTGGCCATTTAAGAGACGCAAGAGGCACAATCGATGCTGATGGTTACCCAATATGCTTATGCATGTCGAATTTCAAACATGAAGTTATCTACCTGAGCATCATCCCATGGAATATGCAGAGATATATGCAAGTGAAAAAACTGTATATGCTAATAAATCAGACTTCCCTTTTATAAATAACACAGCCAGATACAATAGATTTTCTAATGTTATGTTCGCGCAGTCTGTCTCACCTGCAGGAAACGGAATTAAGCGCGTAGGAAACGTTACAACTACGTTAAATCGAACAACTCGAGTGCAGTACAACACGTTAAATACTACTTCAATTTGGTTTGCACTTAGAAAAAAAAGGTTTACGGAGTGCTTTAGGCATACATAAATTGGACAGTAGTGGGAATAACACCAATCAACAAACTGCAAATTAATTATCTCGTATCATAATTAGGGTCTCACATTTCAGACCCGTTTTATTCCCCAACTGTAATTCAATAACTTTCCCATAGATGTCTCTGCAGTTCTAGTAATAGATTCTTAGTTAAGAAATTAACACATTGTTTTATGTAATGTTGTTTATTAAACACATTGAATATATTAACAATGTAATACTATTAGCAATAGGCCTGCACCAACACGCCGTGATATTTTTTGAGACGGTTATCATACCCATACACCCCTAGCTAAGATATGCATAAATTGCATGGCTATGTATTCAAAATAAGAAGTTTAGAAATGTTATTTGTTGTGTACACTAGCTAGTTGGTCAGTGTGGGTGGTCCGATTAGTTAGCTAGCCAACATCAGTTTTGTGCAGATGTAAAACCCAGCCATCACACGCGCGGGTCATCCAATCCCGGTACTAGCTAATGCGTTAGCAAGCTTCTAGCTAACTCTGATAGAAGCCATCTACGTGACTACCTCTAGCTTGCTAAACGGGATAACTAAAATATATAAAATTACATTTAACCTACCTTTCAACTTTGAAGAAAAATATTGCATAGTTTATGTACCTATGAAAATGAATTATTTCATATCCTGCTGGTGTAAAAGTCTAACCCTTTACCTCTGCACGAGCAAGTTCAAAGCTAGCTACAGTAGCTGGAAACTGAAAGGGCCGATATAACGTGCTAGCTAAGCGCTGCTAATTTGCTTGTTTGTCATTTGGAAATGAAAACATCGTCCGAACTTAATTACAAGACAACCGACACTTACCTTTGAATGAAATATGCCTTAACATAAACTTTTAATTTACAATAAATATTTGTAAGTCCTTAGGGAGTACTAAGTTCGTTTTGCCGGCATTCGATAGCCCCAATATTTGGTTGTTGACAGTGTGGTTCCACACACGACGTTTTCCTACCGTACTCAATGATGGCGGGAATACGGCGGAAATTAAATCCGAGAACACGTATCACTTTTCCTCTCGCGATATCAAGGTTAGAAGATTGAAACGCAAATTAACCGAAATGAACGTGTAGCTAGCAATCAGTAGCAACATATCTACCATGTAAACCAAACGTTTTAGATGTCTATTTTCTTTTAGAATAACATGTGGTTCGTGTAACAGCCACAAGCCGTGATTAAGCAGAGAACCTTTCCAAACAGAGCATTAAATGTTTCATTAATCGCGCGTATAAAAGTTCACGTTACAGTTCCGGTTTACTGCTGCTAGCTAACTGATTTTTTTCTTTTTTTCGAGGATATTCCTACATTATTTTTTATTTAATTTGTTTTTAGTTAGCTAATTAAAACGTTTCAGGTTCTAAAGATCTCCCGTGAGGTATTAACTATATCCAGACGCTTCATATACCATGTTGGCTACAGGCGCAGTAAGTTTGCTATTTTGAAATAGCTAGTTACAGTATACAGTACCAACATGTACATCACTGCATCTACCAGAGATCCTGGTCGTTGAATAACAATTCTTGCCGTAATAATCTGAAATGGAAATTAAACATCATTGTAGCGTGATTTTGGTTTTCTTACTTATATACATTGTAAAATGTCCGGCTTTAAATAGTTATGCTTATAATCATAGACCCGTGGAATTATTTTTCTGGACATCAGATTTTGTCTCAAGTTGGTTCAACTCCTTTAACCTTTCCCACAGGCTGCATCTACAGCCCTGGTACAGGTGGATCGGGAGAAGATCTACCAGTGGATTAACGAGTTGTCCAGCCCAGAGACCAGGGAGAATGCCCTCCTGGAGCTCAGCAAAAAGAGGGAGTCCGTTCCTGACCTGGCGCCCATGCTCTGGCACTCATGTGGCACCATTGCCGCCCTCCTGCAGGTAATACATGTCATTGTCGCTGGCTGAAAACAACCGATTTCTAACAATTGAGTCACTCAGAGCTAATCTGTACCTCAGTGTCTTACTACGTACCATTCTACCATGGTTTTTAAAAGTGCTGTACAACAATATGGTTTGGGGCAGCATTTTTTTTGAGAATTATGTATATCATAGTAGGATACACAATTATCATATCAGAAATACTCATTTTATATATTCAGTGTAAAATAACTTTTTGAAAAAATAAAAAAAAGTATTACGGTGCTTTTCCCTTTTGGCTTAGTTGCTGCGAGTTGAGCTGTTTCGTTAACATTCCCACTCTGCCTCCTTAATAAAACCGCACAATAGTACGTAATATTCACATTTATTTGTATTCTGTATTTTTCTCAGGAAATTGTGAACATCTACCCCTCCATAAACCCCCCAACCCTGACGGCACACCAGTCCAATCGAGTCTGCAATGCCCTTGCACTGTTACAGTGTGTTGCTTCCCATCCAGAGACTCGGTAAAGCACCGTCTTTGTTTTCAATGTGAAAATCAATGTATCATGTGGTGATCATGCGCATTTGAAAATCAAACATTATTTTTCATCTCCAGGTCCGCATTTCTGGCAGCACACATTCCTCTCTTCCTTTATCCCTTCCTACATACTGTGAGCAAGACGCGTCCCTTTGAGTACCTCCGCCTTACCAGCTTAGGAGTCATAGGTAGCATACTGTTCTGTCTGATTGTTTAAGTATCTGATTCTACTGTGCACTTCTGTGACTCACATTCATGTCTTAAATGCCCCCCAATGGAATTTTGTTGTTTTCGTACCTGCAGGTGCTCTTGTCAAAACGGACGAGCAGGAGGTGATCAACTTCCTGCTCACCACAGAGATCATACCCCTGTGTCTGCGTATCATGGAGTCAGGCAGCGAGCTCTCCAAAACGGTAAATGATGTTTTTATTCAATAAGGTATATAGCTTATATACACTGCTCAAAGAAATTAGGGGAACACATAATCATCACAGTATTACACCAAGTCAATTAAGCTTCAGGGATAACAATCTGTCCAGTTAGGAATCATAAATAATTGTGCATCAATGTCACCTTTTTTGGTACTAAGACAACCCCCAAATAAGGTAGGGGTTTTGCAGGTGGTAGCCACATACGATTGCTCCCTGCTTATGTTTCCTGGCTGATTCTTCTCTAGTTTTGCTAGTGTCCTTGTCACTACTGTCCTTGTCACCACTGCGTCTCCAGACTCTTTCTTAGAGTGATGCTGTCTGCAACATCGTCCAGCATGACTGGTTTGGAGGTAGGTCTGGGAAGGCATATCCTAGAAGGGTCGCACAGACCTCCACGTGTTAGCCAGCGGTACCCTGACTGCTGGGATGAAATTGTCAGACTTGAGACACTGTGGGCCTTGTTTTCTTCCTGGTGTAGGAAACTGCTGGCTTCATGTGGCTGGGGTGTGTAGGCAGTTGATGCAGGCATTGATGCAATTGACTGGCCTTTACGTTCCCATGTCCTGAATCCAATTAAGAACCTCTGGGACATTAGGTATTGGTGCATCCAACGCTGCCAAGTAGCACCACAGACTGCAGGTGCTCATTGATGCCTTGATCCAGGTCTGGAAGGGAATCCCCCAGGACACCAGCCGCCGTCTCTTCAGGAACATGGCCAGACATTGTCAGGAGTCACATTTATGAGTTGTCATGATGAAATTCTCGCAAGTTGGAACAATCTGTAATTTCTGTTGTTCACTTTGATTTTGGGTGTGAGTTTGAATCCAGCCCTCAGGATTTTGGTTTCAATTGACCCCTGGGATGTCATTTTGTTCTCAACGAGTTCCAAAATGTGCAGTAAAGATTTTGATCTTACAGACACTGTATTTCTTTGGAAAGATAAGATGGACACGTTTGACAAAACCCCTATTGTATTGCTTTCAGATATCCTGATTTGGTTTTATCTGCCTTTGCACTTTCCCTCTCCATTTCTCCTTTGTCAGGTTGCTACTTTCATACTCCAGAAAATTCTGCTAGATGACACCGGATTGGCGTACATATGCCAGACATATGAACGCTTCTCCCACGTGGCAATGATCCTTGTAAGTATCATTTGTTTTCGGAAGGTTTGGGGCAGTTGTCCCTGTAAAGCAAGTAATGTCCAGTTGAGTAGTATTTTGTATTATTTTCCCCATGTTCATTTTCCTCTTCGTGGTCAGGGTAAAATGGTGCTGCAGCTCTCGAAGGAACCCTCTGCACGTCTACTGAAACATGTCGTACGCTGCTACCTGCGCCTGTCTGATAACCCCAGGTAAATAATGCTAATCATTACAGACTACAACAGTAACGTTGTCTAGGATTATGCGTTAAGATATGTCTTCATTTTGCCATTGTATCTTAATGATCTTGTCTCAAGATAGCAATATTCAGTATGTTCATTTTTGCAGGATATACAGCGCAGTCCAAGTATTTCTGACAGTAAACATACGTTTTAATGTTTTGGCTTTGCGTTCAACATTCTTACAATTATACAATGAGAATTCTTTGATTTGAGGGCATTTTCATCCAAATCGGCTGAACCATTGACCAGCAACTTTTTTTCGTAGTCCCCCATTTAAGGGGAACTAAGTATTTTGGTTAATTGAGTGAGCTATCAATGTCTAGTCTTGATTTTAGGATTTCTATTTGGAGACAAAATATTAATCTGGAACACCTGGAGGCAGGTGTGGATGTGGCAGACACTAGAAAATGCAGATTTCACCAGCTGAACTACAAAGGCTCGCAGATTTCATGCAGTTACCAGATTTCCAACCAACTATTAAATATGATGACCTTCATATTTGGGAGGGATTACATTTAAAAAAGGGCTGTAATTCCAAAATGGATTATCGATGTAAATTCCCTTAAATTAAGGCTGATAGTTTGCACTTCAACATTTCAGTGTATGTTTAATTTAAAATCCAATGTGTATTGAGCCAACACAACAAAACAAGGTGTCACTGTCTAAATACTTAGGGACTGCACTGTGTATATAAACGTTTAATTTGTTGGTGCACAATCTCTGAATGTCCACTGGGAGGAGCTGTGCTATAAAGATCTTCTAAACTAAGTTTGATGTTTTAACACACACACACACATATATACTTTCACAGAATGTCTGGTAATGATGTTAACTAATAAATTGTCAAAATGCTATAGCATTAATAAATATTTCTATAGCCATAAAAAGCATATTTTGCCAATGATGCGTGTTTATGGCTCTGGCTGTTTTTTCTGTCTTTCTACCTTCGTTATCGAATGGGTTTCTTGGATCCGAATGGGCAGTGGTCTATTTTCTTCACTTACAGTACTTTTTAGATCTTTAAAAATGTTCATGGATTTGTGTAGAAACAGGGCTTGAAGACTGAGAGGTCACCATATCAGAGGGAGTCTGGGACCGGAAAAAGTGAAACCAATGTGACGGAAACTAGTATCACTACAGTATCACTTACCCAGGCAACCCAGACGTCTCAGATTCACAAAGAAGAGTGAAGTAGGCCAGGGATGTTGGGGAAATGCACTGCAACTCTATATAGCATAGATTGGCCAGTGTTTCCGGCTTAACGCACACACAGGTATGTTTGGTTACTGATTTGTATCTGATCTCTGAACTCCAGAGCACGAGAGGCGCTGCGCCAGTGTCTGCCCGACCAGTTGAAGGACGCCACGTTTGTCCAGGTGCTGAAGGACGACACCACCACCAAGCGCTGGCTGGCCCAGCTGGTCAAAAACCTGCAGGAGGGCCCGGTGAACGATGGCCGGGGCATTCCCCTGACCGCACAGTGACCACACACCTTGTCAACCCCTTTAATACTAGCTGAGGAATGGTACTGCCCTGCACAGAAGACAACTGATTAGAAGGGGACTTAAAAAGGGTCCAGTAGTCATTTTCCGGCACTGGCACTCATGTACATTTTTACATTACCGGTGTGAATATTTTTGAGCTATTATTCTATGATGGCCCGGTACTTAAGAGAAATGGAAGGCACCGGATGTCTGTAGTGGTGTGTACTGGACCCAGACCATGACAGGAGTATGCTGTGAAGGACCGTAGACTGTGTGGCTCACTTGTTGTTGTTGCTGCTTACATGGCCAGACGTTTTCAGTGGTCTCTAAAGTCTTCTGGATTGGTTTGATTGGCAGTTCAACAGACCTGTAATATGGGGTTTAGCAGTGATGTCAGTAACTGCCCTGGTTTATGACTGGCTAAAAGAAATGGTGCTCCCAATATTTTTGGTAAGTTTCTGAACCAAACAGGCTTTTTTCTAAGTGCCACCCCCATTGTTTTTTCTATCAATGAATGTTCTCTTCTTGAGCTCAACATCAAGCAATTGTTTCTTCATAGGAGCTATACATTTACCATATCTACTGCAAACAAAATAAAGATCCACTCACCTTTTCAGCAAAATGGTTTGTTACCGAATAAAATAATTTTTGAATGTTTATAATGTCTTTATATATTGAAAATTCAGATTTGAAATGTGATTTCTGAGTTACTATAAAACTCAGACGTTTCTTGACTAGTTACCTTGGCCATTCTAGAGAGGGCACATAAGCCTGCGATATGAACAATTCGAACTTGCTTGCAGCCGGTGAACATAGAAATGTGTGGAAGTGACCTTATTGAATAAAGCATTTGTCTGATTGGGTGGGAATCTTTTCTGCTTATTGCCACTTACCACAGTGGCAATTTTTTGGAAGTGGGTGAGTTTCCTCATCATCCCTGACCAGAGAAAAAGACCCAGTTAAATGTCTTAGTTTGGATGGCACATATGGGCCAGTGTGTGGTTGAATGCTTTAAATGATTTGTCATTAAAGCCAATGCCTGTGCCCAAGGAGTTTCTCCCAGCCATGTTTGATGTGTTGATCAGGTTTGTCCATTTGGGCGGAACTGTCTGGGAACAAGAGTGCAATAGCTTTTAACCGACCATTTTCCTCTTCAGGTTCCATTAACAGCAGATAGAATTTTCAATTTGTGTATTGTAGAGACACACCATTTGTAAATAAATTGAATCCCTTGAGGATCTCTGCCACAAGGTGTGTAATGTATTCGAGTGATTTCCAGCTTAAAAAGGGCCTGCTAAACTGATTTATTATCCACCTATCTGTATTGCTTTAAAATGGCATTTGGAACATGAAAATGAATTGTACGTATTCCAAATTGGTTAGGATCAAAAGCAGGTATGTGGGACAAAGTAATTTAGTTGCTAGGTTGCATTCTGTTTTCACGGGTGGAATTACACCTATCAACTTGAAAACATCAGCCTTTCCCACTATATTGCCATAGACAACAGAGCAAGGTCTGGGTGTGACATTTTGTAGGTATGATATGTGATTCTGTGCGATTCCCATGACACTCAACCACTCATCTCTGGACTGCTGCACATTGGCACTAATTGGCTATTAGGTTCCCACTCCACTTTGGATATCTCGCTCTTCCATCCCATTTCCTCCTGGGTTTTGTTAACGGAGCTACAGGGACATTAGAAAGGGTTTGATGTTACAGGATGAGGGAGTTGGAGCACACTTAAAAGAAGGTGCCAATGTGTTTAGTACAGTGCTACAACCCCAAACCATTAACATATCCAGCTGTTACTTTTTTGCGTGCCATCCAATGTGACAAAAACCCCAGCTTTCCCCCATATTCCTGACCAGTTCAACACCTGGAATGTCTTTGAATGTTTCCATGTGAAGGGTGCCTGCGAAGCTTATCCATGAACCATGGCACAAATGCATCCCACACAAACATGAGAAAATAACTGACGTTCAACTTTGCAACCATTGAAAATAAGTTATGTTGTGTACATGAGCATTTGTGCAGTGCATTTATAAACATTTACCAACAAGGTAAATATTGGCTCAATCTTTGTCAAGCTCCGATAGGTTAACTGCAACAAAATCTCTTTCCAGATTGTGACTAGAAATGAGACATGAATAAAGCTATCTTGCTGGATACCGTTCCAAACGAACTAGCTAGCAAGCTAACTAACTTTTATGTACGTTAGTTAACCATGTTTATATCATGAACATAATTGTACTCTATAGCTAATTGCCGTTCCATTCCATCGTAGCAGAAATATTATAGAACTAAATTATGTTATTTTAATTATTTTTGTATTAGCTAGCTAGCATACATCTCTAGCGGTATAATCTCGAAAATGCAGTCTAAGGTGATTCAATGAGCTTCTTTATTGTCGGACGAGACGATCGACTAATGTCAAGGTTAAGAAATGGCATGGTCCATTTTAGGGTTCACCGAAACTGATTCTTTCAGGAATAAAACTGGTAAATACGTTTTAATATTTACCATTACAGGTAAAGATTTATAAATGTTTCGATCATTTTGTTTTTACTTTGGGGGGGAGTCCAAGTCTTAATTAGAGGGGTCAGACCTTCCCAAACCCCCCTCGTAATTCGAACCCTGTAATTCGAAAACCAAATGTATCCTTAGAAACAGTGCAAAACGCAAAACAATGCATGCAGTGCAGAATTCGCAATATACCAATTAATTAACCAAATACTGACAATTGTCTAAATGTTAATGGTATATTGCGAATTGTTTAAATACATATTTTGGAAAATAATCACATATTGATAGTATAAGCATGTTTGTTAACCGTTGCTATGATGGAAGGGTAACCAGAATACTTATTTATTTAAGATAACGCATATGTCTCTTTTTAGAAATAATTCTAATAGTGTATACCTGAACTATGTGCACAATGTTACAACACTGTACCTGACTGAACAGAATCTTTGAAAATCAGTTATCTCAAATAGTTCTCTTAAAATGTATGTTTAATTATTTTTAAGATGTATTTTCAGAAATGTGTATGCTATATTGGATAGGAAAATGAATGGGGAAAGATCTCAATTCCACTTGAAAAATACTAAAAAATAAGCAAATCTTTAACCTGGCTAAACTGTTTACATGGAAATGGAAATTGTGTGCGGAGACAGAGAGTGAGTGTATGGAGACTGAGCATACAGTATGTAGAGAACCCCCTCATCAGATGCAAGAGGAAGGAAAAAGAGGAAGTGGCAGCAAATGAAGGAAGGAGTGGGGGTATGTGGAGGGAGGAGGAGTGTACCAGCGTGCGGCAGTGTTGACTGGGGATCCGTTTTCCTAGACGAAGCAGGCAGAGTGGACAGAGAGCCTGACATTGAGCCAGCTTTCCCCTGGACACTCCCCATCTCCAGAGCCCCGTGCTGGGCTTGTGGTCTCCAGACACTCCCTTAATGTCCACAGTTCTGGAGAGTTCTACTTGACCCACATCTCTGGAGGCCTTTTTTGGGCACTCCCTAAATCTGTTCTGATCTGGAGTCTTTAACTGGCTCTTATTGAACATCTCCAATCTTTTCCATAGCTCTTCAAAGCAGCGGCAGCCCTGCCAAGCTAAGGCAAAGACTGCAGGGAGTGGTCATACATTTTGGTAAGTCGTCTTTCTATTCCATAGACCATCATAGACACCATCCTGACAGAATTGTTCTGGTGGTTGGTTTAATAGTAATTTACCCCCTGAGTTGTTATTTTGAGTCTGTATTATGTTTCGGTATCTGGCACTTCTTTATTGAACTCCAATGTCCTTTTACAATTTAAAATACAAGCCAGAGTTTGTTTCTAGGTTTCTTCACATAGCTGCCCTGAAGTCTCCTCTAGACACTGTTGAGCTAAGAGGTTCACTGAAAGGGGAATTAAACATTCCTGTGGATATCACAGATGGTTACAATAAGGAGTTATTGTACGGGAGACACATGCATGCAAGAATAAACATGTATAAGAGACCAGATGCAGCTGGAAGTGATGTTAATGGACAAGTACTGCTCCCTCTGGTACAAGGACATCTCAATGCCCCAGGGCATAAATTGGGGACACTTTCTTGTGTAAGGTTGCTGTCTTTCGAATGGGATTTTTATTGTTGTCCTCTAGCAACAGTCCACAAAAAACATCCCTTGATAAACAACATTTCAAAATGACTGAACTGTGCCAATTTAGTGTGTGAGACAGACTTCCCAGTGAGTCATGAGTGCGTGTCTATGTGTGTATTTATGTTTAGACACCCTTTGGCAGTTTAGTGGGTATATTTTTGGAGAGAGCTTTCTGTCCCAAACACTCCTGCAACAGCCACGACATAACATAACATAGAAGCGTATTCATTGGTTACAACTACATGACTGTGTGTATGCATGAGTGCATACTTCAGCTGGGTGTAGAACACAGTTAAAGGGGCGGTCCAGAAAAAAGGATTTGTGAGAATGATGCCTTCTGACAAACATAAAACCTGCAACATCATTCAGATGTCAAAAGTATTAAATTGATAATTCCCTGAAAGAAAATTGATATCACGCCTGTTGAAGGAATGTTCTGTATCTTTGAAATGTTGGACCAAACATATTTTGAGCTTAGAACCAAACAATCCCTACAGACATTATCAAAACTAACCATTGTTCTAGAAAGGTTGTAACTTTACAATGTGAGGAAAGACAGCCATTCAAAGCCAAAAAGAGGTGAGGGAAGCCATTTGATGTCTGCCTTTAGTGAACAGTTATATTATGTGTTGATCTGTGTACAATGCAATACCGCCCTGTGAGTTTCCCATTGGCAAGGGTTTGAGCAACCTTTTCCCAAACAAAAAAGGAATCCAGTTTTATGCTAATGGCATACACAGCTATAATGTAGAGAAAAGTGTGCAAATAACTTGTATGTAAGTCTTTTTGTATTAGTTGGACAACTTACTTTTAGTGTTTTTTTCATTCATATAAGATGCTGACCATAGTACAATGCAATGAGACCCTTTTCTTCTGCCTGAGATTTCTACAGTGCATGGAGACCTAATTCAATTTATGCTGAAGAGGCCACGTTTAAAGCTTTTAATCAAGTGTCCTCTTATAGGCAATCAGCAAATGGATAAGGAATGCATTTAAGTCTAATTAAATGTAGAAGCTCAGCAAAAAAAAAAATGTTTTTATGAAAGACTGGTTATTCAACAACGGTGGATAACATTTATTAGCAAGTAGGAGGGAATTAGCCTGCTAAGAGTTTGTACATTTTAAACTGTCACGGCATAATACCTGAATATCATATTTACACGTGTATCACATATTTACATATGTATCACAGCAATTTTCCTCTTTGTTTGTCAGGAAATCCTCAAGGGCATGGTTGAAAGCTAGCTATGGATTCTCCCTACATCGTGTGTAAGTTGACAGATATAAATGAGTGGCATAAAGAAAAACGGAACAATCCTTTTTTTTTTATTATACATTTTTCATCGAATCTGAAAAATGTAATCATGTAACAAATGCTATTACACAGAATAGAGAAATAGCATGGGGTTAATTACAATACCGCTTCACAAAAAGTTAAGACACTGCATAAAAAGCAAATACAAATATAATGCAAGTTTGTGCAAATCATTTATACCTGTGTTTAGAGAAAATAGTACAAAGCAAACATATTAAATATTGAATCTGAGAAATGTTATTGTCTTTGCAAATTAGAATTTTGGAATTTGATGCCAGCAACACATTTAAAAAAGTTGTGACAGGGGCATGTTTTACCATTGTGATGCATCACTCTTCTTTTAACAATAAACCTTTGAGAAGTGAGGAGCCCAATTGCTGTAGTTTTGACAGTGAATTGTTTTGACATTCTTGCTTTATATAGGAGTTCAGCTCCTCAACAGTTTTGGGTCTCCTTTGCCGTATTGTCCACTTTATATGCTATCAATGGGTGACAGGTCTGGACTGCAGGCAGGCCGATTGACAACCTGTCATTTTACTAGGGAGCCATGCTGTGTAGAATGTGGTTGGGCATTGTCATGCTGAAACAAGCAAGGCCTTCCCTGAAAAAGATGTAATCTGAAGAGCAGCATGTGTTGCTTCAAAACCTGTATATTTTGTTCAGCATTCATGCCTGCACTAGTGCACCCCCTTACCATCACGGATGTTGGCTTTTGAAATGTATGCTGATAACAATCCGGATGGTCCCTTTTCTTTTGAGTCTGGAGGACATGGCATCCATTATTCCCCAAAATAAATAAACAATTTGTTTCATCAAACCACAGGACAGTTTTTCACTTTGTCTTAGTCCATCGTAAATTAGCTTGGGCCCAAAGAAGGCGGCTGTGCTTCTGGATCTTGTTTATTTCTTCTATGTATGGTATAGTTTTAACTTGCATTTATGGAAGCAGCAACGTACTGTGGTCACAGACAATGATTTTCAGAAGTGTTCATGAGCCTATGCAGTGATGTCTTTTACAGAATCATATCTGTTTTAATGCAGTGCCATCTAAGGGCCCAAAGATCACGACCATCCTGTATTGGTGTTCGGCCTTGTTTCTTGTGATTTCTCTGGATTCTCAGAATCTTTTAATTATATTATGTACTGTAGATTTGTATAATAAACATTATTCTTAAATTGTGGCAACATTTTTCCTGTGCAGTCCTTCACAGAGTGTAAACCCCTTTCAATCTTTACATCTGAAAGATACCCAATCATGTGACTGATTGGTTGCCACTTAACCAAATTAGTTGGAATGTTCTTCCTGGTTTACTTTCTTATCAACTTTTCCTCCGAATCCTACTGTATAGCCTTGTGCCATCGCCACAACAGCCCCTGTGGAGCTAGGAGATCGCCATAGGCTTTCTTCAAAACCAGTCTGATCAGCCAGTCTGCTTCTTTACACCCACTCTCTTTAACCATGAAGTCTGTGTGATCCCCCCAGGGCCACAATCGGCATTGGCATGACCAGGGCTCGAACTAGCATTTCCAGCATTTTGTTACCCATGTCCTAATGAGTTGCAGGCACCAAAATCAAAGTGACCATATGTTTTTCTAAAAACAATAAATATAGGCTTTAAATTATTTGCAAATCACTGCATTCTGTTTTTCTTCACACAGCGTCCCAACTAATTTGGAAACAGGGTTGTAGATTAAATAACAACTGTATATGTAAACCTTTGATCCCAATCGTGACCTCTAAATCTGTAAAGTTGCCCAGAATGACGAAGACCTCCAGATTATGAAGGCTGGGGCCATGTTGAGGAAGGTCAAGTCTCGATCTTGGAAGAAGCAGCGGCATTTCCGGCTTCAGGATGACGGCCAGACAATCTGGTACAAGTCCCGATGGGCAGGAGCGGGTCACTCCACCTGTGAGTATAAGGAGTGTTTAGGTGGGTGTTGTTGTGTGTGGAGAGAATGGAGAGCGGTAAGTAAACAAAACAACGGACCACAAATTACTGAATTGACGGCCATAGTATTTCTACTTAAAAGACAAAAGATGCTTATAATAATCTCCTGGGAAATCACTATTGCAACCCATCGGCCTCATCACATCATTGCGTGCCGCATGTTCCCTTCTAGTCTCTGTGGCTGAGGTTGAGGCGGTGCGTGAGGGACACCAGTCTGAGGTCCTGCAGAGCATCGCTGAAGAGTTCCCCGCTGAGCTCTGTTTCACCCTGGTCTTCCATGGTCGCCGCGGCAACCTGGACCTGGTGGCGGAGTCGGCGCCTGAGGCACAGGCCTGGATCCGGGGCATTCGCAAGCTGGTCCAGAACACTGAAGGGATGGATGCCAAGGAGAGGCTTGACCAGTATCTTTGTAGCTCTGCTTTGAATAGTCATATCTAAACAATGACCGTTCTGTGTCTTAAAGTGAATGATCTAGATTTTGTCAGATAGTATTTTGAAGGTCACATAGAGGCAGATTTGACAAAAAAAACGATTGGAAGGTTGGTGACAATTGACATAAAAGATCCTAATCATTACAAGAAAGTCATAAGAAAATGTCAAAGTAGTGAAGTCTTTATGTCGTAATGTTGCTCAATGCTTATCTGTTTGTTATCAGTGGTTGTCCTTAGCCGGCATTTTCCTTCTCTCAGGTGGATCTGGGACTGGTTTCAAAAGGCGGACAAAAATAAGGATGGACGGATGAACTTCAAGGAGGTGCGCTCCCTGCTGAAGATGATGAACGTGGACATGAACGAGGAGCACGCGCTTCGCCTCTTCACGGTGAGGTTTCCATCCCAACCTCTCATTTACTTTTTGAATCTCTCAGGCATTCGGTTGTACATAACTAACTTCATGTCTCCCAAACCCATATGAGCTAGGATGGTGCCTTTATTTCAGATTCATTTAATGTTCAGGCATGTGCTCATATGCTCTAATGAAAGATCTGTGGCTTATGACAAGTATTGTGAGCAGAATATAAATTACAACTTTGTTGGTGGTGAAATCATCCCCTACATTGCTTTACTATGATAACGTATCTGACCTAAACAAAGATTTTCTCTCTTCACCCTTAGCTGGCTGATAAGTCTGAGTCAGGTTGCCTGGAAAATGAGGAGTTTGTCCAGTTTTACAAGATGCTGACTCAGAGAGAGGACGTGTGGCATGTGTTCCAGAACTACTCCCGGGACAGCCAGACGTTAACCCTCGCTGAGCTGGAGCACTTCCTGAGGGAGGAGCAGCAGAAGGGCTCAGAAAGTCAGGCCGACGCCCATAAGATGATTGTCCGCTTTGAACCCTCTGAGACTGGTAAGGACCAGTGCGGTCGACCCTGGTCAACCACAGCCTATCATAATGAATGACGTCATTAGTAACCGACAATCACAATGATCCACCTCCACATTTGTTATTACTCCCTTGTCTGCCTCAGTGAACCAGGACAGGCCACAATTAAGTTGCTCCTCGAAAATACATTATATTGTATACTAATTAATCATTCGACATGTCAACATTAACCAATAACATACTGACCATTGTAACCAAGTGAGACAGGCAGTAGTTGATGAGCATCTTTTGATTGGTTTGACCTTTTCCTCCTCACAGCCAAGAAACAGGGGTCCATGTCTATAGATGGCTTCCAGATGTACCTGGTCTCTGCGGAGGGAGACATCTTTGATCCCCAACAGCTGGAACTGAACCAAGACATGAGCCAGCCCCTCAGCCACTATTTCATATGCTCCTCCCACAACACCTACCTCATGGAGGACCAGCTAAGAGGACAGAGCAGCCAGGAGGCTTACATCCAGTGAGGAACAAATCTGTCTCCCGCATTCCAACCCTCAGATTTACCTACCTATCAACCAGTTATAACCCTTATAGCTTAGTTCTAATGGGGACGGATTGGTGACAAACCTTTGTCCCAGCACAAGCGGGCACGCAGTCTAATTTTGAATACAATTCAGTTGAATGAGGTGTGTTAGTTAGTACAGAGTGAAATGTGTCACACCAATTTGGCCCTCTAGGATGGGAGTGGCCTTTGTCTGGCTTGATTGGAAATGAGACAGAACCTCTCGTTGTCACAAATCCAACCGTTCCCCCTTGTACACGTCTGCTTGCTGTAAAGGGCTCTGAAGAGGGGATGCCGTTGTGTGGAGGTGGACTGTTGGGACGGGCCGAATGGGGAACCAGTCGTTTATCACGGACACACCTTCACCTCCAAGATCCTCTTCAGAGATGTCATCACCACGCTGGGGGAGTACGCCTTCAAGGTGGGCATCTCACAATACATACCGGAACTAGGGGGTACCCGTAATAACCAAGTGGGCAAAATGGAAAACGGCCCTGTCTTTAGCTGCACTTCATTGATTCTTAGACAATCTGTAAGTGTATGTTCAGCGCATCCCATTATCGTTCTGTCCGTCTCCTCTCCCTCTGTCCCAGGCGTCCGAGTTCCCCGTCGTCCTGTCCCTGGAGAACCACTGCAGCGTGGAGCAACAGGGGGTCATGGCCCAGCTCATGGACACCATCCTCGGGGACACACTGCTCAGGGCCCCCCTGAATGGACTTGTTCCCCAAGAGCTGCCCTCTCCCCAGGTAACGCCAACGCTGGGCCCCTTCAATGTGTTTTCTATTCTCTCTACTTTTCTGTAAATGGTTTTCCGCGATTAAGTAAATTATTTATCAAAGCAAACCAAGTGTTTTCTTTAGGGATTTGTTTTCCTGTTTATGATGTTCAGCAGTGATGCTAAGAGCAGCGTAATCTTCTGACAATCAATACGCATGTTTATAGGTCGGAAAACATTTCCTTTGAGAAACATGACACAAGGTATCTGTTTGTTTGTGTGTGTGTCTCTCCGTGTGCATACTTACGTTAGGATCTGAAGGGAAAAATTCTGCTGAAAGCCAAGAAGATTGGCGGCCTAGAAGAAAGTGAAACACTAAATGATGAGATCAATGATGAGGTCAGTGATGAGGAAGAGGCTGAGCCATCAGCAGAAAACCTGTCTGCAGAGGACCTGGGCCTCAATGATAAGGTATGCTAGCCTTTAATTATAGCTACTATATTAAGGGAATACTGCTTTCTCACTTTCTCAGCTATCTTCAGATGAGTGCAAATATTTCACTCCTGGATTCATATTTGTATGTAAACCAGGGCCACCATTACACTGTTTAGTTCTGCATAATTGTAGTTATAAACTTTTGCCATTCATCCAAAAAGCAAGACAATAAGCAAGCAGTGAACTCGATACCTTTGCCTGCCAGCTTGCCACATTCTGCATTCATTAAACAACCTGCAAGAATGTGGAATACAAAGACATGTCATGTCCTCTCCAGACATCTAAGTTATCCAGGGAACTCTCCGATCTGGTGGTCTACTGCAAGAGTGTCCATTTCCATGGCTTTGAATACTCTTGCCTGCACTCAAAGTGCTACGAGATGTCATCTTTCTCAGAGTCCAAAGCCAGGAAACTCGCCAAGGAAAAAGGTGCACCCTGAGCTACATTAGCATCACCTACTTACCAAAAAATGTATTCCGGATCATCAGTGAGTACTTCAATCCCATTGCTGGTTGCAGGTGCCCTGCTTTAGGGGATTGTATGAACTGTGGCTGTATGTCTTTGTCAGGGACGGCGTTTGTGCAACACAACTGCAGACAGCTGAGCAGGGTCTACCCGAGTGGCATGAGGACGGACTCCTCCAACTACAATCCACAGGAGATGTGGAACGTGGGCTGCCAAATGGGTGAGACATGTACAAACATATTTATCCGCAATCTAAATGAGTAGACGGAGTGACCAACTGATCACTCTTTTGCTAGTGGCTCTAAACTTCCAGACGGCTGGTCTGGAGATGGATCTGAACGATGGGCTTTTCCGTCAGAACGGACGCTGTGGCTACGTCCTCAAACCAGAGTTCATGAGGAATGATGACTCTTTTGACCCAGAGAGACCCCAGGAGCGAGAAGGCTACAAACCACTCCGTTTGTCTGTTCAGGTCCATAAAATGACTTATGTATCACACAACTGTATCCAAGTTAAAAATGTGAATTGAAGCAAAGAAGAAAACAAAAAAACAAATGAATGCATGTGGAGCCATTTTGCAGGGGAAGGCATATAGCTGATGTCACCACCGTGACAGGATATGTGCTTTGGCATGTACAGCGATTTTCCTTCCAGGTTTTCTTTCTGCGTGTGCTTGTCCAATCAGGTAATCAGTGGGCAGCAGCTACCAAAGGTGAACCAGAAGGAGGGCTCCATCGTTGACCCACTGGTTAGAGTGGAGATCTATGGAGTACCACAAGACCTAGCTAAGCAGGAGACTGCTTACATTCATAACAATGGTGAGGGAAAGGCTTACATGAGCGGCAAAAGCAGATTCATTGGGATATGTGTTCAGGCCAAGCCTACTACTGGACTTAGAAAATATGTTTGAACAATATTATTACACGGGGTATTTATAAACACCATACAATGTTTTACTATATTAGAAACATCTAATGTGTTTACCAAGATAAGTATTAGTTAGACTAATGCTAAAATACTTACATAAGTTTGTTTAGTTCAGGTCCATCCATAAGTGTATGTCCATGCAAACCTAAAATTTGATGGACCAAAAATTGCAAAGCAGATCACATAGATGTCATATTAGCAATGTGTAACATATGTAATTTAGTATATAAACACAAAAACTCACTCAACTGAGAAATAGGCAAAACTAATGCCTAAAAATAATAAAAAGTATATTACCTACCTAATTCATATTTGATTTTGATAAAAAAAGTATTGTAGTTCCAGTAGTTAACTTAACTTAATTGGAAACATTATCTGGATCATGAACATTTTTAAAGATTAAAGTTTCATTGAATTTAGACCCCCCATACTGAAGAGAATGACACAGAACCCTGTCGTTCACTGGTATTTGCTGCCCTCTGCCTGCAGGTTTTAACCCTCTGTGGAATGAAAGCCTCAACTTTCTCATCCATGTCCCTGAGTTGGCCATGGTGCGTTTCCTGGTGGAGGACTATGACAAGGCCTCCAGGAATGACTTTGTGGGACAATTCACTATTCCCTTCACTTGCATTCAGCCAGGTAAGATAAGCGGTATCATTTCACGCATGAGAAAGGTTCAGATCTGTACAACTTAGTGAATCATAACTGCAGTTTGTTTTAAGTTGTTGCAGTTTTTGTTTTAGCTTGTTCTTTCTTATATTTACATTTCTAGGGTTCTCATTCCAGCCTGTTTGGTAGACATTTGACTTTATGGTTTTAAAGTGATCTCCATGAGAGCAAAGTGATTTCTTTCTGCCCTCCCCACCCACTTTTCACAGGATATCGCCACATCCACCTCCTGTCCAAAGATGGGACTTCGCTCCCTCTCTCTTCTCTGTTTGTAAACATCAAGGTCTCTGAGCTGACAACAGAAATGGAATGACAGGCCAAAAATATGGAAGGGCTTTAATAATTGCTGTCACATTCAACTCAACTGTTTAATGCATTTAAAACGTCATCAGTAGGCCTGCTTTGAGCATTTCTGCCTTAATAACCAGACAAACATCTGTTGACCATACACTGATGAAAGATGAAAACAACACATTTTCTTGCTTTTTTATGCTTTGCTACTTCTCAAAGAAATCTTTTAGAACACTTACTTTTTTGTTTTCACTTGAATGCATTTAATAAGTTAGTGTTCTCTGTTTCAGGCCCATGCAGATAATTAACAAAAAACAATTGAGCTTCTGTGAGCATGTTTCGTAGCGTCTAGCTAATCAAACTGACTCAAGATCTGATACTCTAGGACTCCTACAGAACTTTTTTCCTAAGGTATTTTAGTTAGGTTTAGCTACAGACTATGTCCTTCCCTTTACATTTCTACAACTTTCAAGTATTCAACATTTGCATTATGTGCTGGTAGAGTGACATAAATTAAAGGAAACGAATAATTGAATAAGTTCAGAATGGTGTTCCATTCTTCCACTAGATGTCTGGAAACCCGTAGACTCTATTCCAAAGCACATAAAAGCTGCTCTGGTTGTTCGTGGTGCCCAACACTTTACAGAGACACTGTATTTTGGGTTTTCCTTCAATTTGTCTCCCGCCTGTAAATACATAAATAATTAGTCTGCTATTTCAATAGACATTTTATAAAGTAACTCAGTGTGACATGAAGATATATCAATAAGATTTTATGATGTAAACGTATTATACTGTTATGTATATGCATAGAGCTGTGTAAATACATAGAGAAACAATACCTCTTAATGAAACATTATCATAAAAGATTGAACGAATGATTCAAGATTTGGTCAACGAGGCCCTTTGTCTTTTCACCAGGCAACTGAATCAGGATACCATTTTCACAACTCCCTGTTTGAAGGAAGATCATATGTAGCGTTTGCAAAATTGCTAACATTACAGCAATGCATAAGTACTTAATAAGGGAATAGCTAGCATGCTAGTCATTGTGCTAATAGTATAACAATGTATCTAACCGAACAAAAACACCAGTTTCTTTTATGAACTAATTATTCAACTTTTTTCTCTAGCACTGACTGCTGATGCTACCTCTGAATATATTGTACTTACCACAACTGTGTTATGGGATTGTCTCACTGAGCTATCATAAGACGAAAGCATTAACTGTAAGTAACTCTAGAAAAAAAGCTTGTTACACTGGATGCAAATGCATATAAAAGGTGTCCTTGAGTTCATTTGACTAGATCAAGATCCTCATCATGTTTAGATGAGCAAAGTCACTGCCTCAAAAAAACATTTGCTAAAATGTGTTTCTCTGGCGCCAGTTGAGTGTCTTGTATAACATCCTAAAGTTTTTCACTGTTCCTCTGGTCCACTGTAACATCCCCCTCTTCCATCACCAACTCCACCCCCTCCGGCAAAATCATCTCCACCTCCTCCTCCCCAGGAGCCTCCTCCACTTCCTCCCTGGCACCTTCCTCTAGCCCCCCCAAACGAGCCTCCTGCAGGGTAAGCCTTAGGGCTTGCGGGTCCTTGGTTACCCCCAGCTCAACAGGCTGGTCTGGATGGTGCCTCCGGAGGTGCTTGACCACCTGGAACTTCTGCTTGGCGCGGTACGGGCAGTGGCAGCATAGGAAGGGCTGACGGTCGGTGTGGGTGAGGTAGTGGTGGCGGAGGCCAGCTGGCCAGCGGAAGGCTCTGTTGCACAGTCCACACACGTAGGGCCGCTCCTCGCTGTGCTTGCGCTGGTGTGTCTTGAGCAGGAAGCGGGTCTTGAAGCCCTTGCCGCACTTCTCACAGATGAAGGTGCGTTCCTCGCGGTGCCGCGTCTCCCTGTGGACGCGGAGGGCGTCACTGCGGTTGCTGCGGTACTCGCACTCATCACACGCAAAAGGCTTATCCCCTGAGGGTGCAGGAAGTAAGAGGGAGAAAAAGAGACGGGAAGGATCACTTCATGAATTTGTTCTGAATGGCAACAGCAGTAATCTCTAAGTAATTGTCATACCTGTATGTTTGGTCATGTGATATTTAAGCTGGCTCATCCACTTGCATTTGTAGCCACACTCAGGACAGAGATACTTCTTTTCATCCTGGTGGATCCTCATGTGATACTGAAGCAATGATAATAAAAAGGATTCTGTAACCGTGCAGACTTTGTGATTTGTAACACATGCACTTTCAATGTACCCACAGGTCCTTGTAATCCCTGTGGTAAATAACCTGTTTGGCATTAAACACATCAGCTCTAATAAATACTTGTTACAACATAACAAAAAGGAAACACTAAAAGGACCTCAGTGCTCACCTTTAACCTTGAAGGATCTGTACAGGAGTAGCTACACAGCTCACAGTGGTATGGTTTCTCCCCCGTGTGTATGCGAATGTGCCATGTGATCTTCTGCTTGTTGCGAGTTGTGTACTGGCAGTCTGTACACTTGTAGAGGTGGGTACCCCCGTGGGAGCGCACATGCTGCTCGAAGACCAGCTGGTGGCAACAGGCGAAGTCGCAAATGGCACACTTCAGGTGCTTGTCCTCTGTGGGACCATCCTCGTGCTTGTCAAGGAGGTGCTGGACGAGTGGCTGTTTCTTCCGGGCTGCAAAGGGGCAAAGCGGGCATCGCTGGCTGAGGTGCAAAGTCCGGTGCTCCTCCAGGCTTTCACGAGTGGTGAAGGTCTCCTGGCAGGTGGCACAGTCCAGCTGTGGGTGCTGCCTCTGCTGGTGGTTCCTAAGTGTGGCCTGGCTACCGCAGGTGAAGTCACACTGTTCGCAGGCTAGGCTTGTGGAGCTCAGGTGCTTACGGCTGCAGTGCTGCGCGAGCGCTGTGTTAGAGCTGAAGCGTGCCTCACATTGGCCGCAGGGGTGCAGGAGCTCCCCCGTGTGGCAGCGGAGAGTATGTCGCCGGACGTCATTTAGAGAGTAGCCACTGAAGTCGCACAGGGTGCAGAAATGGGAGGGCTGTTTGTCGTGGACGCGCTCGTGGTGCTGCCGGAGCTTGGAGGCAACGCCGAAGGTCTGGCCGCAGACGTCGCAGCTGTGGCGGCCCACGCCGGTGTGAAGAGACTCATGGGCATCTAGTCGGTAGCGCCGTGTGGTGCTGAAGGGGCAGAAGCTGCAGTGGTGGGGCTTGGCACCTTCATGCTTTAGGGTCACGTGCTTGGTCATGCAGCGATCTTGCTTACACGTAAATGGGCAATGGTTACAATGCAAGAGCGATTTCTGGACCTTTTTCTGAAGCGATGACTTGTCTTTCTGATGGACTAGCATATGGGTGGCTAATGTTTTTTGCGCCTTAGCCACAAATGAGCAGACTTGGCACTGCATGTCGTCTGGCTTCAGGCAGCCTCGCTTCTCATGGTTGTTCAGGGCCCTCTTCTGTTTGCATCTGAAAGGACAGCTGGGACAGGAGAAATTATGGCTTGGCTTAATCCTGACCACATCTTCTTCTGAATCCCTAGTTATGTTCTCAACCTCACCAATTCTGGCAGAATTCTTTGTTGAAGTTGTCCTTGCACATGTTTTGCAGTGACGTTCTATGGTAGCAAGCCTGAAGGATGAGAAACCACACATCTTGCAAGTACATTTTTTGTCTTCTTCCGTGTATTTATGTGCAATGTCCTTCTCTGAGTTTACAGGATGGCTTTTGGAAGTCTTTCCAAAAATGATCCCTTTTTTGATCTTCCTAACCTTTACACTTCTCTTCGTCATTCCAACTTTCATTCTTTGGCTTTTGCGTAGTGCTGTTGATCCTGTCTTACTGAAACTTTCTGGATTGGTTAAATCACATAGGTTTCCACCCTCTCCTCTCATTTCTAGTTGACTGTCTATGGGATCTCCGGTTGGTTCAACATTGCAAGGTACTACATCACATTGGTCTGCGCTTGTAGTTATATCAGGGTGCAGTGATTGTTCCCGACCTTTCACAGAGTCCCCGTCTGCAGACTGTTCAGTCGATGGTGTGCCAAGAAACCTCCTTGTCTTCTTTCGAAGAGCAGGACACTTCCTGAGCTGGTGGGTGTTCAGGCCACGCTTCTGTTTGAACTGCGCCCCACAGTCTTGGCACTTGAGTCCCTTCCACCTGGCAAGGCAAAAGGAGCGGGAGTGGTGCTGAAGAGAGATCTGCTTGCGAGTCACATAGGAGCAGTGATCGCACTTGTACACACTACCTTTAACAGTCTTATTCTGTACCATCAGCATCTGCACCCGGCCTTCCATGACCAGAGCCTCCGCTTGATCTTTGTCCTGCTTCCTCATCGCCTTCAGGCGGATCTCGGAGCTTGTTCTTTTTGCTAAAATTTCAGTGGGTGAGTTGCCAGCTGTGTTGGGAACATTGGTTATCTGTGTGTCCTTCTCAGTGTAATTCACCTCTGCTTGATTACTTGAATTAGCAAAAGGACCTTCCATGTCTTCCAAATCACTGAGGTCATTGCAATCTTCTAAAGCCATGTCTTCTTCCTCTACCTCACATGCGGATTTGGCCATTTGCCTCAGGGGTTCAGATACCTTAGGTTTTACAGTTTCTCTTCTGTTAGTTGGGATTGTGCTGTATGTGTTCTCACCCTGCAGGTATGTCTCAGTACATACAGGGTTTGATACAGTTGGCAAAACAAACGTACAGCTTTGTTCTGGATTATTTGTTGAATAATGACTTTCCAAAATCCCTTGGCTGCCAACCAATTGGACTGTATCAGAACTTGTATTTAAGGCTTCGATGGTTTCTGGGACCGATACAGTTGGTGGGTTGGGATCATTTTGACCAGCAGAGTCATCAACATTTTCCAGTTGCTTGACGAGCCCTTCAGCAGAGCTATTGGCCGGTGTCTTGTAGAAGCCATGCAGTAAGTCCACTGCGTGGTTTTCCCTCTCCTTCTCAGCGTAGTTTTCTTGCCACTCCTTATCCCCGGGCACATATCCATGAGTCTTCCTCTTGTGGATAAAGAGGCCAGTGCTGCTGTAAGTAGAATAGGGGCAGAGGGCACAGCGGAACTCCCGATTTCGGGTATGTTTGCAGTTCTCATGATTGTGCATAGCTTGCCGGTAGCATGTCTGATAGGAGCAGTATTTACACTGGATGACAGGGGGCTGATGGCCCTGAGAATGCTTGAGGAGCATGTGCTTGTGAAGCTCATACTTGCGCTTGCAGGTATACGCACATACTTCACAAATCAGTGATTTGGCTTGATGTCGCAGCTTGTGGCTATTTAGTTGGTCTGTGCGATGACAACGATAGGAGCACTGATCACACTGGTACCTAAGACAGGAAATGGACTGAATCAATTAATCTCTCTGCGTAATTTTATGTAATGTAGTTCCCTTTATCTCTTCTAAAAGCCTAAGAAAGGGTTTTCCTAAACCTCTCTTTAAGGTTATTTTCTGAATAAAACAACTGTAACTATTTGTATAACACTTACCTGAGATCGCCTGCATGTTTCCGCATATGCACATTCAGGTAGTGCTTCCATTTGGTGACATAGCCACACACAGAGCACATATGATTCTTGTCATCTGAGTGGGTAAGCATGTGTTTCTTAAGGTAGGTTTCATCACGGCACCGAAAATCACACAGGTTACACTTGTGTGGCTTCTCACCTAAAAACACAAAAAAGGGTTGAAAATAAATGTATTACACAGAAGCTAAGAGACTAAAGACTTATACGTTTTTCTACTCACCAGTATGCATTAACATGTGCCGTCTAAGAACCCGCTTGTGTGCCGTGACGAAACTACACTGAGGGCACTGATGTATCTTCTCATTGGCGTGGAAATGGCTGACATGCTGCTGGAAATCCACCGGGTTAAACGTGGCAAAGGGGCAGAAGTTACAGGTCAACTCCTTGTCCCCGGCGTGGCCTTGCCGTCTGTGCTGCCGGAAGAGGCTTTTGTTGGAGCTGGAAAAGTCGCACTGCGAGCAGTGGAACGCCAGGTGTGTCCGATGGTGTGCCTCCATGTCCTGGAGATTGCTGAAGATGGCGTTACAGGCGTGGTGGCGGCATTTCACAGCCTTGAACCCGTGGATTTCATCCGTGTGTCTCTGGAGCTCCTTACAGTCCGAGGTCTGAAAAGAGCAACCCTCCTGTAAGCAAGCCATTGGCTGACTGTCACGAAACATGTGGTGGGACTTCATGTGGGCCTTGAGGGCCTGACTCTGACGGAAGCTCTGGCCACAGGTGGGGCAGGGGAAGACGTCTGGGTGGATGTCTCCGTCCACCTCGTTGGCGTGAACGCTGGCCTGGTGACGGCGGAGTGAGTTCCTCTCCACTGCGGCATAGTCGCACAGGGAGCAGCGGTGGACCTTCTGGCCCGATTCGCGAAGCATGTGAATGCGCAGCTTGCTCTTGCTGGTGAAGTAGTGGTTGCAGTTGGGGCACTGGAGGCTGGGGTCAGGGAAGTGGAGGTGGAGGTGCTCCAGCAGGTGGGAGCGCATCTTGAAACAGCGACGGCACTCGGGGCATATGTGAGTCCGATACATGTGCTCTGTGCCCTCCATGATGTGATCTGCAAGACGGAAAAAAGTATGCAGGTGTTCTCTTTTCCACGAAACAAAAATTAAAACAGAAAAACTTTGTTCTTAGAACTTGTGTGGGCCTTTATTTACTGTTAGGCCCTGGGGAGAGTGGCTCCTTCCATTATACTAATAATAAAACTGGGGGGGGGGGGAGCTCATAAATATTTAAGGAAAGACAAAGGAAAATTAACGTGAAGGACAATGCAACAATACAGTCCTTTTACCATGGCGTGTTATAGACCCCATTATGTTAACAGGGGTGGATCCCAAAATGAATTGTAAAAAAACCCCAGATAGAATGTACCATAGTGTTTAAACTTGTGTTTTTTTTTCAAAGTGAACAAGAACAACAAAGCAGGACCAGACATCCCAGACTACCTTTAGGTGGGTTCTCATGGATGTTTGTAGCTGCAGATGATTTGTCTTTCTGCACCTCCACGCGGGTTCTTTTGTTGATGTGGTTCTGCTTCCTCTCTTTTCCACACCCATCCTCTTCGTCTGATGACGACGACACAAAAGCTGGATTGCGTTTTCGCGATCTTCTTGGCCTCCCAGAGCAGGTCTCTAGAACCGATGGGCTATTTTCAGCTTGGCTTGTCATGGTTTCCACCTTGTCACCTGAGCAGAAACATAAAAACAAACAAATGCATCCAGTGTAGGGGCTACCTGAAATGTATATTAATGCTTGTTTGAGAAATATATATATAGTTTCATCAGTAACTTACCTGAAGGAGCAGCTAGTTGTCGCTCATGTTCCAGACCATGTGTAATGAGCTGCTTTACGTGAGCCGCCACAAAGTCACAGCGGGCGCAGTGGAAGGGCATATGACTACGCCAGTGCTTCTCCATTTCGTTCTGCGTGCGGAATGCAAAGGTGCAAGACCGGAAGGTACAAGGCACGAGGGTGAGAGCATGCTGTGAGTGCATGTGTTCCTTGTACACCAACTGCTGTGAAGTGCTGAACTGGCAACCCTCCTGGGAGCAGTGGAAGGGACCTGACGGTCTCTCCTTCCAGTGGCTTTGGAAGTGGTGCTTCAGTACACCTGGCATGGGAAAGACCTCATCGCACAATGGACAATTATAACAGGTCAACTGTCCCTTCCTGGTTAAGTCGTCAGTGCAAAGGTGAGAGGAAAGCAGGTTACTGTTGGAGAATTCCTTTCCGCACTTCTCACAGAGACACAATCGCTCTGTCTCCATTTGGATGTTTGTCTGCAGACAAAAATAATAACATGAGAGGCTTTAAATAAATTCAACACAAATGTATAATCCAGAAGGGCAGGCATAAAAACTAGCTAGACTGTTTTACCAACAAAAGTTGCCAGAGAGGTATACATTGAAGCAAAACGTTTGTCCACCTTTGCAATCCATCAGACTGTTAAACACCTACATAGACTGTGGTCAATGGGGTACACATACACTTATGAATGCTATCATCCAGAATTACTAGTGCTGAAACTGTCTTGCAGTTAGACTTTTTTGCATACAACCAATAAAAACAGTTGTTGCACTAGCAATATGTGAACTGAAAGTGATTTCTTCAGAGTAATATATGCTTCTGTTTTTAAATATTTATTTTATTTTCAGGCATTATGGGACAGAAATGTTGTTAAAGTTAGACTGAAGAGTCTTTACTAAAGGAGCAATAAGCCAAATTCAAACAAACACTACATCAATATGTGCATCAGTGATAGTAGCTTAGACCATGCCACAATAGATGCTACAGTATATGCTACAGTTTTTCACTGAGAGATGAGACACATAGAAATGAGTCTTACACCTGTAGGACTGTAAACATTTTATTTGCCCATAAAAAAATATGTATCAACAATCCCACCCACCAACAACATTTCACAATATTCACAAAGAACAACACAGTTTCAACTTCCTGTCATGTCATAGTACTGTTACATTTGTTTGTATTCATGCAAATATATCAGTAACAACTACATAATTAAAAATCGCAAGTGTAGGATAATAACTAGGCAATTTTAGTTTATACGAAAATGTAAATAAATACATTTTACATGGTACGCAAACGACCCAGCTATAACAAAAATATACTAATAAGCACGATTTTAATGTCGTTTTATAGATTTCTTCAGGAAACAAAAACATTCCCTTAAGGGAAATAATGCCTTCACTAAAACATAATATTGACCTACTGCGTCAAATTTCAAGCTTATTTGTCTCTAGAAAACAATGCATTTTACCCAGGTCTGGCCTTTCTAAAGGATTTTATTTTTGACATACATAGAGATATATGTCCCCATAATTAATAGAAAACAAACTACCCAATTACCCAATAAGTTATCCTTACCTAAAACTGTTCCAGAATGTAGAAATGTTTTTACTTCACTAACGTTGACGTCGTACTTCAAAGACTATCCGACGCCATGTTTGTTTTGGTTGAACAATAATAATTTCCCATCTAAATAAAATTACAATCTTACGTGCTAATCATACAGTCTGTATTGTCTAAAGTGGTATATGGTTGCATATCTTGTTGAAAATTTACACACTTTTGCAGTAATTGTAGTAGCTCTAACATTGATAACGATACAAGGGCTAAAGTCTAGGAACTATTATCAACGGTACCGTGAAAAGACGGAGCTATTTTCATAGGACACCGTTAATGTTGTAGAGGTCGCACATGATTTGTCAGTAAACGAAATTTCCAAGCTGCGCCGTAGTGTATCAAAGTAACACAACCTATTTGGTATCATGCTACCATGGTTATTCGAATGAAACCTGCAATACTGGAAAACGATGTGAATACCGCTTTACATACAATCGTCAATTTCTACAACATCACGACGGCTAGCTTACCGGCGGAAGTAACTATTAATGATCAAAGCAAAAAATTCAAACTGCCTGAGCATCGTCAGCGAGTTGTTAATAATAATAATATTGTAACGTAAATAAAACTCGGATATTTATTTCCAGGTTGTAGTGTTGTAGAGGTATAAACTGTGTAGGGATCATGCCTCTATCAGACTTTGTTGATGCCCTGAAGGACAACCCGTACTTTGGGGCTGGTTTTGGGCTGGTGGGGGTGGGCTCAGCCATTGCTTTGGCCAGGAAAGGAGCCCAGTTTGGGATGATATTTTTCCGGAGGAACTACATGATTACCTTGGAGGTGCCCAGCCGGGATAAGAGCTACCACTGGCTCCTGAGCTGGATCACCAAGCACGCCAAGCACACGCAGCACCTGAGCGTGGAGACCTCCTACATGCAGCACGAGAGTGGACGGGTACACACACAGTTTGACTTCCACCCCAGTCCTGGGAATCACATTATCTGGTGAGTTGGGTCGACCTCCTGCTCTGTGCTTGGTCTGTTTACCGCTGTTACTAAATCCAATATATTCAGCGCTATCCGATATGATGAGGATTTTTCTGCAGAGGAACTAGCAGTCTTACATACGGAATTTTTCCAGATTTGAAGAAGTCACTTTTGTTTTCAGTGTGTGACTAAAACAGCACTTAATCCATGTGTGTCCAGGTATGGGAGGAAGTGGATCCGAGTAGAGCGAACCAGAGAGAAACAGATGGTGGACCTGCACACAGGTACTCCCTGGGAGTCGGTGACCTTCACTGCCATGGGCAGAAAGAGAGACGTCTTCTTCAACATCCTTCAGGAAGGTACACCAGAATCTAAACCTGGCAACCTTGTGACACGAGCCCAGGAAAATGTGCACGCGTCTTCAGGGTTTACTGGCTATCTGTCTTTGTGGTTGTGTAGCCAGGGAGTTGGCCCTGAAGCAGGAGGAGGGGCGGACGGTGATGTACACAGCCCTGGGCTCTGAGTGGAGGCCCTTTGGGTTCCCACGTCGACGGCGTCCTCTTAGCTCAGTGGTGTTGGAGCAGGGCCTGGCCGATAGAATCGTGGACGATATCAAGGAGTTCATCGGAAACCCGAAATGGTACACAGACCGAGGTAATTCTCATTTAGTAATGAATTAAAATGGCGGTTTTTGAATGGAATTGTTCGCTTTCCCTCACATCAGCGAATAATTACTGAATGACCATTATGTCAGAGTTTATGTGGTTGTGTTTTGTATTCTGCCTTCAGGAATCCCTTACAGGAGAGGGTATTTGCTTTATGGGCCTCCCGGCTGTGGGAAAAGCAGCTTCATGTGAGCATTACAACAGTGACAAATGTTATGAAGCCGTACTCGTGGTATACCGTCTTATATACCACGGCCTTCAGCGATTTGTCATACCGGATTTGAACCCTCCGGGTTTATAATACCCAGCGTGTGTGCGTTTCAGCACGGCCTTGGCAGGGGAGCTAGGCTACAGCATCTGCGTGATGAGCCTGAGTGACCGCAGCCTGTCCGACGACCGCCTCAACCACCTACTGAGCGTGGCCCCGCAGCAGAGCATCATCCTGCTGGAGGACGTGGACGCCGCCTTCGTCAGCCGAGAGCTGCTGCCCACGGAGAGTATGTATACGCGGAAACATGTTTCTTCTGGTCATGGTTAATGCCTGACCCCTCACGGAAAAGGACAGGCGTGTGCATACGTTATGCGGATGGCAGCAAGCAAAGTCTGTCTTCCTGGGAGGTAGTGTTTTGGTTTAATGTGTTTATTTCGTTACTTAGTAACTGATTTACTTAGTAGATCCTCCTACTTAGAGGAACTTGCATATATAATTTTGGAAATATTCCGATCGGCCCCCAATGCGCGAATGAAACCCACTGTTTTAGCCCACAGTCTTATGAGCTGAGCTACATAAGCTACTCTACCTGTTATGTAGACCGTTGGGTCCTGTACTCTTCCTGCCAGGTCGGTGCTTCTTCGGGACTCGTTAATGCATCTCCCTGTCCTACAGGCTCTGTGGCCTATCAGGGGATGGGCAGGCTGACTTTCAGTGGACTTCTCAACGCTCTGGATGGAGTGGCCTCATCAGAGGCCAGAATTGTCTTTATGACCACTAACTTCATAGACCGGTACGGGCCCCAGATTTATCAGTACATACGGTATTTAGCAACATTTATTGTTTGTGTTGTTCTCTGTGTATCCTGTCAACCATCTACCTTCCTACCTATAGGTTGGACCCAGCTCTGATCAGGCCAGGCCGTGTGGACTTGAAGCAGTTTGTGGGCTACTGCACACACTGGCAGCTCACGCAAATGTTCCGGCGCTTCTACCCTGCCGAGCCAGCCACAGCGGGGGAGCGGTTTGCCATTAGTGCATTGGCCACCCATCCTAACATCAGTGCCGCACAGGTTCAGGGACACTTCATGCTGTACAAAACGGACCCAACAGGCTCCATAGACAATGTAGCCAAGATAAAGCAATGATGAGATGCTATTGACTCTTGGAAGCAGTCACAAGTTGAGAAGAAAGGAGAAGTTACTGCCATGTTTTATAAAGACAATTCTGCAACTTGTTTAAAGAGGATGTCATGTATGTGAACAGAATCAATGTGTGCTCACCTACTAAATAAAAGAGTTTGAGTCTATATTCTACATTTTAAATCAAAGGGTTAGATTGAACAATTGACATTGTGTGTATTTAGTGATTAAAATGGAACAGGATTCTGTGCATATTACACTCAAAGTTAGATAGTTTATTCAGTCAATCAGACTTCTATCAGTAGTATAAATACCTTCATACCAAGAAATTCTGTTGTTGAAAACCAACTTGCGTCAGTAATGTACTCTGCATTGGATTGAGTGTAATGAGAACTAGAACAGCATTGAATGTGATTTGGAAGACAACGTGACTTCAACTTGTCCCCAACATATCATCTTCAATCACAATCTCACTCTTCAGGTGTTTAGCGGGTTGTTTATGCAGGTACTACTTTCTATGTTTTAATAGGCTAGAAGGACAACCCTGTTTCCATATAAGTTGGGACGCTACATAAAATACAAACCGAATGCAGTAATGTGCAAATAATTCCTATATTTAATTACAAATAGTTCAACAACAACATATTTAATGTTGAAACTAATGAATGTTATTTTCTGGGGAAAAATACATTCTTTTTGAATTTGTGGCAAATTTATTAGTGCATCTTTCAGCATTTCTTGTTCTCTGTTTTGTTCTCATACAATATTTCAGCCACAATATGAACGGGATGAAAAAAGTGTCACTGTGCTTCTCTGTAAGTATATTTGAGTATATATGTTTCTGGTTAATTTACAACGTGGTTCCTTATTGTTATTAGAAAAAAAAATCTGTTACTGCTGTTTCTATGTGTTCCAAGACACAATGTTCTCAATAGTTTTCCCTAATCTCCAATATTGCTGCTGAAGGGTTAACCCCAAGGCTTCCAGTGACATGGCCCCTCCCCAGTCTCACTGCTGTAAGAGGAAGCCTGTGTTTTTAAACATTCCTCCTACAGCTCTCCATGGCTTTGCGTCTGGCCCAGATTGTGGTGCGTTGGAATGGCCGCCGGGTTCTACCATGCCCTCCTGCCCCTTCCCTAGCTATGGTCTTCACTAGGGGGGCAGGAAGCACACTTAACTCCTCTATCACCCTACCGTCCCAGGGTAAGAATCGGACCTCTGACGACCTCCCTAAGATCAAAACCTGGGAAATGTTGTACAGAATGTTCGTCAAAGGTTACTTCAACCGACTACATGAGCTGCAGGTACAGTAAACAGACAACACCCTCTAGGAGACCATCTAATCTAAGTGTTCTTTCTGTGTGCTAAAGTTAGTACTGCGTTTTGCGCACACTAACTTTCAGATACCATAATGTGTTTCTCTCCTGTTACTACTTAGAGTTGAAAAATGAGACCTCTGTATTGTGTCACTGTTTAGTTGCAGCCATTTTCTCAGAGACAATGAAGGTGCGTAGTGTGAAACATTTATTAAAACCAGCAGGCTGTTCAATACCTTGGTTTCCATAGTAACCCCCAACACAATGCAACTTAGGACAACAAGTGGTGTATACCAACTCCAACTTTGTTCTGTTTGCTTTGTTAAAAATCTCAAGGATTGTCTACATCAAACACAGTTGGATTATGGAGGGAAAAGCGATTCTGGTGGCAGAAAACTTGTAGAATGTATACCAGATGTAGAATGTATACCAGATGTAGAATGTATACCCATTTTCAATGTCGATCCACATTGGTCAAATTTTTTGCCCCATATTGCGGTCCACTCAGGCACATCGCCAGGATCTTTTCTCTCTCAGGGCTATGAGGGAGCTTGACCAATATGTGGGGGGGGGGGGGGGGGGGGG
>JACXGK010001357.1:0-33043 GCA_016801125.1 Novumbra hubbsi | reverse complement strand
GCTCTTAAGAAAGGATGAGAAGTTCCCCAGCAGGGGAGACATGTCCCTGTGGACAGAGTACCGGGACCTAAGGGGCATCAGCTATGGCCCTTTTACGGAGTAAGGCCCTTTTTCTGCAGTGCAGGACTTTATTTAGGTTTTACAGTTTATGGTTTTGGTTTTCCCTTTTGAAAAGTATATCCCTGCAAACTGTAATATAATACACATAATAATTATTTTTTTTTGCTGAAGAACTAAACTCAGTGGCCACTTTATAAGGTATATCTATCTAGTGGGTCGGAACACCTCTTGCCTGCAGAACCGCATCAGTTATTCATACATCCTGCGAACCTCCCATTCCACCTGGTCTCAAATATGCTCTTGTGGATTGAGTTCTGGGGACCGTGCAGGTCATTCGGGTGAACTGAATGCATTGTGAAATTATGGCCCCAGTATGAGAAAATGCCTGCTTGGTGACATAGTGCGTTGTCCTGCTGAAAGACCTGTGGCGATAAAAGGATTGCAGGCTGTATGGTCAAGCTTCATCTTCCTGTGCTTAGCTGACCAAAGCTGAACCCGGCGTGGTCTTCTGCTTGTGCCTGTCCGCTTTAGCTTCTATGTCGTAAGTAGTGTTGAGTTGTGTATATGCAGCCCTCCTGTTGGCTCGAAGGAGCCTGACCATTCTCCTCGCTTCCTCTCTCATTAACAGTGTCTGCTAAACAGGATGATTTTAATTCTTGTACTGTTCTCTGTAAACTCAAGAGACTGTAGTGCTAAAAAAAAAGAACAGGATGCTAACGTTTCTGGAGATGCTGGATTATTTGGAACGACAACTCATTATTTTTACCAGGTCAACATGCTTTATATACCGGCTTGCAGACACAATTTGCTGGTCAGCATTTTGCATTAAAGAGCAGGGGTACTGAATAGAATGGCCACTGAGCGTATGTTCCCACTAGCAAAATAGCTCAAATTAAGATCTTACATCTGTAAGTCAAACACAGTAATTTTTTGCAATGGCAGTATTCTTTTAGATCCAAATATATGGCCTAGGTAGCCATGGATCCTAGTGAGATTACATACATTTTTATAGATAAGCAGAGCAGCAATTGTTATGTGCTCCAAATGCATGGGTGTGTGTGTGGTGATTTTTATATTGACCATGTCACTCCAATGAATATGCCATTCAAGTCATTACTCTGTTGAATTACATGAGGATTGATGAATGCTGTTGTATCATACTGTAGTACTCATTCCCAAGTATGCTACGTCAGACATACTTGCTATTTCACATTTGGAATTGCTCTTGAAAAAGGACAGTTGACTTTCATCCTTGCTAACACACTATACAGAACAAGAATATGCATTTTATTTTCAGCCGTTTGTGACATTTATACCTTTTACAAAACTGCCCATAAGGACTGAACCCTTAAAGCTGCAAACTAATACAGTTAGACTTAGTGGATGCTTTGAATCACATCAGTTTTGTGATGGTAAAGTCAAGGGTCGGAACAAGGTGAAGGATTTGGTGGATAGGTTATTTATTACCAAGAGTCCAAAACAAAATGCACAAAAACGTTGTGTTCCTTAAACAGAACATTCTGAGTTCAATTCACACGTAACATTAACAAACACTGGACAGGACACACACTGGCAAATATTGGTCTACAAGAACATAGCGAAACTACCAAAAACAACCAAAAGACACCTCAAAACCAGGCTCTTCATTCCAGCGTATGCTCACTTATCAAAATGTAACATGAATGTTACCGTGTTCCACCTGAAAGGGAAGGAGAGAAGTGGTACAAACTCCGGGCTGTGCTGAACAAGCGGATGCTGCACCCCAAAGACTCCGCCAAGTATGGAGACGTGTTCAACGAGGTGGTTGGCGACCTAATCAAGAGGATCTACCACCTACGCCGGAGCAGCCCAACAGGAGACCTGGTGACCAACCTATCCAATGAGCTCTATCGCTTTTCTCTGGAGGGTATGTGGGAAATGACCGATATGGTAAACGATTACATCCCGGTATCGAGCGTATATTATTTAATAGCAAAACTCAGAAGTAGCGAAAACAGAAACTCCACCTGAAAACAGACACGCGAACACAGTTGAGGGTGACTGGCCCAGGTTAAGACATGATGTGTCTCGAGGTTAGGAACAGTTTGAGGGCCCAATTTAAACAGGAGAAATTATTTCGTGGTAGACCAACGGAAGCAGCATAAAAGACACCATGACAAATAATTTCTATGCAGGTGGTGCTGTGGTTCTCTGCCATACTAAGGGAGCAACAACAAAATGACCATAACACCAGTCCTCTGATGCTGTTCTTTGAAGCAAAGTCATTGATGATTTTGACGATGCCAGATTATATTTAGTAGACACCTGTTAGTAGTGGTCAACTATATTCTGAGACAAATAATTAAATGAGGGAAAACATTATGGCCTTCATCATCCTCCAGTAATAAACAACATATGTGGTGGTGTCGATGCAATGCTGGTATTTGCCGAAAAATGACAAACTAGTCCCCTATGTTACCCAGCTTCTGTAGTGGTTGTTCCAGAGGACGGCTATCGGACCTAGACAAGCCATCTTTTGACTTCTTTTGGGGGAAAATAGGAAAGGAATTACAGTAATCTCACATTTGATCTGCTGATTATTGCCCAAACCACTAAGTATCAGTATTTTATAAAACATATAATTAATCATTTCACAATCACCAGTCACAAAAATGATAATTGAGTTTGAAGTGTGTAAATGATTGTTATGCCTTTAGCCTATATATTTTTTGTCATTAATGGTACCTTATGTAAAATGTGTTTCTAACCTTACATTTATCCTTAAATCTATATCACCATTTAATCTCGGTTTTTCAGGAATCTCTTCCATCCTCTTTGAGACGCGTATCGGGTGTCTAGATGAAGACATCCCAGTGGAGACTCAGGACTTCATAGACTCCATTACCCGGATGTTCTCCTATAGCATGCATGTAGTCATATTGCCAAAGTGGAGCCGTAACCTCCTGCCATTCTATGGTCGCTACATATCTGGCTGGGAGGGCATCTTCAAATTCTGTGAGTTGTTCAGCACCATGTCTATGCACTGTTTGCCTCTTCCCAAGGATTTAGAAGCATTGGACAGGAAGTACAAGTGTTGATATTGCAATTCAGTTGACTACCAATGAAGGCAGTCACATAATGCTGGACGTTTTTAGCCAGGAAGATGATTGACATGAAGATGGAAGCAATTCAGAGGCGCGTGGACTCAGACCAGGAAGTTGAGGGAGAGTACTTAACATACCTCCTCTCGAATACCAAGATGACCAGTCAGGATGTGTACGGCAGCGTGGCTGAGCTCTTATTGGCTGGTGTGGACACAGTAAGTAAGTCTAGGAGCTTCAACTACTGTTTCTGCGTATTGTATCATAAGAACATGTGATAATGCTGATGGTTTTGTCATTTTTTGGATAAGACATCCAATACAATGATGTGGACCATGTACCTGCTGTCCAGGCATCCCGCTATGCAGGAAACCCTATACCAGGAGGTGTCCCACCGTGTACCAGGAGAGAAGATCCCATCTGCTAACGATGTCAACCAAATGCCGTACCTCAAGGCTGTAATCAAGGAAGCACTGAGGTAAAAACAGAATGAGAAAGGGGTTGTGTGCTGTATGTCAGCAATGACATTTACTTTAACCATGAGTTCTATAAAGCTTGCTCCCACACTATCTCTGATGTACCTGTTCACCAGGATGTACCCAGTGGTCCCCTTGAATGCACGCAATATGGTAGACAAGGATATTATCATTGGCGGACATTTCTTCCCTAAGAAGGTCAGTATATTTGTTGGGGGGCGACAAAGTACATCTGAACTTTGCAAGCATATCAATGCGATCGCCCAACAAACAAAACAAAAACAACAAACATAAGACGTATGCGCATCATCCCACTGTCGCTATAAGAATTAATAGCTTTCCTTTTGTCTTGTCTTTAGACTACATTCCGGATGTGCCACTATGCTGTCACTCATGATGAGAAGACCTTTCCAGAACCATCAAAGTTCATGCCAGAGCGATGGATGAGGGATGGCCAGGCTCGACCAAACCCATTTGGCTCAATCCCATTTGGCTTTGGGGTTCGCGGCTGCGTAGGCCGTCGGATAGCTGAACTGGAAATGTACCTGGCACTTTCACGGGTAAGCATTTTTGTACGTAAGTGTCAATAGGAACTGCATACAATATGGCTGGAAGTGCTTTTGATTGTTTAGCTAATTAAACAGTAACAACTAACAACTAACCTATGTGGCAAATCAATGTCATTTCTGTGCATTTTGACTATTTATTATGACATTGAATATAAATAAGAAACTTATTTGCAAAAGGATTTCAGGGTGAATTTTCAACTGCAGGATTGTCAACATTTTTCAAAGAAAATGTACAGTGGGGAGAACAAGTATTTGATACACTGCCAAAGCATGTAGAACTCTGTAATTTTTATCATAAGTACACTTCAACTGTGAGAGATAACATTGTATGATTTCTGAGAAATTAATTTGCATTTTATTGCATGACATAAGTAATAAACAAATGCACTGTATGTGCAAAAACTCAGTACTTGTGAGCTCAACCCGCAGAAGTGTTAAGTCAACATGAATACTTCTGATGATACCATTAATCATTCCTAATGCTATGATCTCAAAATTACTTCAAACTATGTTTTCTTTCCCCCAGGTAATCAAGCTGTTTGAGATCAAACCAGACCCCAGCGTTGGAGAGGTGAAAGCCCTGAATCGCACTGTCCTAGTAGCAGACAGAAATGTTAATTTTCACTTCCTGGAAAGAGCAGAAGCTAGAGCTGCCCTTTAAGTTCATAAAGCCATGTGACAGACATTTGTCACAAAGCAGCCATGGTAAGCAGGCCTTCAAATCCTATCAGTGAATGTAAATTCATCTGAGCATCATGATCTGCACAAGTATTGATTCTATATATGCTAGTTTCAGCTATATTTTCTTGCTTACTTTTTTGCTGCAGAAGTCCTTGCTTTCTTCATGCTTTTCTCATGATACGATTATTATATGGATTCGATAATGTAGCCCATGCCTACTTGGGGGACAGGGCCATGTAACTGGCTACTGTCAAAAAGTGGAATTGTAATACATGTCCAGAGAGTGAGGCACTTGCACAGCACAATATGGATCTTTATCAAAAATGCTACACAGAAAATATGGATCTGCAGTCATTACGTAAGGAGAAATATACAAAATGTGTGCCTTTTGCATACCTTTAAGATTTTAAGTGAAGTGGAAGCTTTTTTAATATTTTAAGGAAAAGTTAACAAAACTGTTATGCTTCTTTTATTTTAAAAGCCTGTTATATTAAAGTGCTCTTAAAAACATAGTGTTAAGGGTAGTACTGGGATATTTAATTGACCATTTAAATTGATTGAGGATAACCCTAGTTTACAACTTAGTTCAATTGTGGCTCTCATAAAACATAACAACCACATATACAACACAACTACTAAGGCACAACTCATAGTTCTTTAATTAAAACCAACACTTTGCCCTTCATTTCTTGGGGAGTTGATGCGGTTCACATGTTATCAATAACAAAAGCAATGTCAATGACCTCAAAAGGAACAAATCAATCAGAGTCAGAAACAGTAGTGAAGAGGGCCCATCTGGGGGCTGGAAGTATTTGCTTTAGAGGGTGGCACAAACGTCAGCGCTTAACACCGTTTACAAGCTTCCTGTCACCCAGGACCTCTACACCAGGCATTGTCAGAGCAAGGCCCTAAGAATAGTAAGTGGCCCCTCCCACGTCCTCACTGCCCTTCCTCCCATAACCTAGAACCTTGATAGTCGGCTTTTAGCGAGGTATACTAAGTATACGTTGTTTTCTTATGTGCATAAAACAACATAATGGTTGTGTCCCTGTTTATACAATTCTGGAAAGTCTACTCTTTTATAGAGTGTATTGGTGTTAATTAGCCGGTTGAAGCAGATTATTTATTTGACATTCTGCTCCTAGACAAAAACACCCACTGCATTTAGCAGACATACTTTATACATGATATACCAAACCATGAATAATCTGATTTAGGACATTATTACTGACAATGATTTCTTTCTGCTGCATTTCTTTTGATGTAAAAGTATTTATTAGTGATAAAATGAAGGTAAAGTATATCTCCTTGTTGAAATAAAGGTAACTAGAGTTGTGTTAAGTGTGCTGTAATACAGAAAAAAACTTTGCAATGGCTTATTAATATGACATTATGAATTACTATATCTTGACCAAACTGTTTGTATGAAATAAATTCAATGTAGTGATATTTTTTGTATTTCCAGGTGTGTTTGCCTTTACATGTCTGTTGTATTTCATTACAGTTTTATCTGATAATATTGCAAAAAGTAGTGCATCCAGAAAGGTAAGACAAAACACTTTAAGATCCACTGAAAAACACTAGCAAAAGTAGCCATATGATTTGCAAAACACTGAAGTAAAAGTGAAGAGCTTGTAAACCAGTGATTGCAGTGGTACACTTGGTATTATTAGCATGCGAGTTGGGGCTTAGTTGCTACACACCTAGAGGGCCTCATCTGACGACATTGTGTTTGTTTTCACTGATATATTTACGCGTGCATGTTCACCGTAGTAGCACTAAGGCAACCAAGTGTTTGGCATCTTTTTATGTCAAAAGGTTATTTGCCATTCAGCTTGAGGTGAGCTCAGCTGTGGGTAATCATTGTACAAAACTACACCATCCCCCCATGGCATGGAATGGCAAAACGTCACAGACAGAAAGAAAATATAACTCTCAGGTAATGTTGTGCGAATGGGTTTACTTTGCCTAACTTTGCTCCCATAGTGCTTTTAGCTGTAAAAGATTATGTCTGAAAGGATTAAACGATTTGTAGTGTTTATTGTTGCAACACATACTTTTTTGTACAGTTCAAATTCAAGTGGTCACCCATAACTTGCTGTTTCACTGGGGTATACAAAGTTGGACACATACCAACTTCACTTAGTTCTGTTATGGAATCTATGTTATCTGTTAACATAGTAAAGGTGAGAGAACACAAATCAGATGGGACACAATGTTGTTTATCTTTGTGAATTAGGCAATGGCTAATACAATATAGTTAAATGGCTTCTGGCAAGATGTCCAAAAATCTTTTTGAAATCATAGGAAATCATATCTTTCCTTCAACACTCCCGTTTGTCACTCAGACTCTGATGAATTGGTCGAATAAGACCAACAGTGGACATTCCTCAACAAGGCCTGACGACCCCCACTGACATTGACACTCTGCCCCATAACTTCTACATAATGCATTACATTAGTGCACTTCTCTGGACTCCCTTCATGCACATTGCACTTTAACTTATTAAGTAAATGTTTGCACATTTTATATTTACTTTAATTACATCATTCCACTCACTGTTTTTGTTGTCATGCACCATAGCACCTAAGAAAATTCCTTCTATGTGCAAATGTACTTGGCAATAAAGTTTTTCTGATTCTGTTCTTTCTGATTATGTTACATGCTTCATTTTGTTTAAATGCTTTTACTGCCAACTATAGGCCATTTAGTAGATGTCGCCTGTCACAGTTATTTTTCATGTGTATTTTTTATGTGTTTATAATTATTGGTTGTTTTAGTCAAATAATCAGGGCAACCTTGTTCCTGCAACATCAGCTAAAGAACAGCACATGTTACTACCAAGTGTAATCCTTGGGGAAGCTTTGTTTGTAAATAGATTATTTCATCTATATGTTTAGAAATTATTCCTTCATACATTTCATTGTATTTCATAATATTGTTGACGTTGGTTTATAGTACCTTTTGTATTATTTACAGTTTCACACCACCACTACTATTACTACGACCGCTGGTGCTAGTACTGCTATTTGTACTGCATCTTGACCAAGAAGTGCTAGCTTCATTAAACGGACGTACAAGTGCACGTCGATATTGTACTTTCTGCTCCATCATTGAAGCAACCTAGTGCTATTTCAGTCAAAACAGACAAGTAAGTTAAGGTTGTTTAGCTATCTGGTAATGTGTCCCTCGCTACGCGCTCAGGTGCCAGAATATTCCATATCAATAGCAGTTCAGATCTACTCAAATAAGGATGGTCTCAAAGTTAAGTTAGTTTTTCATATGTGATTTTTACAATGGACTAACTACATTAATGGTGGATACATTTTGACCACCTGCCAAAAATTGTTGGTTTTCCGCGTGCTACAAAAACAGCGCTGAAACGCCGAGGTTTGGTCTCTACAAGACCCCTGAAAGTCATTTCAGGAGGTTGTGCTCCAGATTAAGTCCAGTGTGTATCAAAGTTAAAATGTGATTGAAGAACTTAACATATTATCATAAATAATTTGTCGCAATTTTAGATGGAAGGTGATTTGCAGATCAGTAAGTAATTACTTTGTGACTGGCGTAGAATCAACGTGCTATATGTCCTGACAAGTTTTAACGAGGTCTAGGTGTGCACGAATAAGGTTACCCATCTGTAGTCTCGTACGGTATAAATCGCGCAGTAACATTTTAATCACGTGTGATAACCAACCTAAATATGTTGCGTGTCAGCAGTCTGGTTCCATAGGTTACGGATTCGTCTGCATAGCAGTAGCTACAGCAAGTAAGACATAATTAGTATACACTCTTATTGGTATTATTTGGTAAAGCTACTGTGCTTTATTTCTACTGTTGCAATTTACTTTAAACAAATTCTGTGTTACTATGAAACGTACGTAAATTCGCAAGCAGAAATGTTCGCAGCTGTATAACTAAAACTTGTATTTCTGAGGGTTGATTACGTTGTGTTTTGAGTAAAAGTACTACAGTAAATACTGTATTCATTTACAGTAAATTTACCCGTTTTTGTATTTACTATTTATAAAACTGCAGTAGCCTGCTATAGTAACACCTGTATAACGTTTCTATTCGGATTGTAGTAAACGAAAGCAAAGAGTGGTTGTGCTAAAGGTTGTCCTACGCCGGATAAATGTAGTGTATGTACACTCTGCAATGCAGAGCTCAGCCTTTTGTGCCTTATTGCTTAAGCATAGTTCGTACAGTTTAACACAGAGTTCGGATGTATTTTAATTTTCGATAGTCACTTGTTTTTTGGTGTAACAACATTAAAAGCATGGATTGGGTTTTCAGCTGAATGGGTGGAAAGATTTGTTTTTAGAAGAAATGCATGACCAGCAGGTCTACAGTGACAATATCAGGAAGAAACTGTACCCTTTCTCTCCTGTACAGAAGACGGCTGCAGAATGAGTCCATCTAGTGGTGTGAAAGTGGTCGTGGTTGGAGCTGGTTTGGCCGGCTTATCCGCTGCCTCCGCCCTGGTGAAAGCTGGCTTTCAGCACATCCAAGTCCTAGAGGCTATGAGCAGGCCCGGAGGCCGTGTCCACACTACAAGACCCTTTGGCCGGGATATCATTGAGCTGGGGGCCAACTGGATCCATGGCCAGGAAGGCAACCCTCTGTTCCAGTTAGCCCAGGAGCAGGGCCTGCTTATTGAGGAGAGTGGCTCAGCCAAAACCATGTGTCTGCCGGGGTCTGTCACCCCTAGGGACTACTTTTTTGAGGAGTGTGGGCGACAGCTGCCAAGGGACCAAGTGGACCAGGTATGCGCCTTCTTCAGCGGACTCACCTCCCGGGCCTTCTGTTCGGGGCTGGAGCCGAGACACAGCACCCAGAGCTTGGGCGGCTACCTGGACCGGGAGTTCGCCCAGTCGCTCTTGGCAGCCTCAAAGGTCGGTCAGAGGTTATTCGAGTGGTGCAAGAGGAGCGAATGCACGGACGAGGCCAGCTCCTCCCTGTATGAGGTGTCCGCTACGCAGCTGTGCCACTACGTGACCTTGGAGGGGGGCTTCTTCAACTCTCTTGGCCCCGGGGGCTACCAGGCACTAGTCGACACCCTCCTGGATAGCCTTCCCCCGGGAACCTTGCTGTGTGACAGGCCAGTACTCAGCATCCACTGGGCTCTGGAGGAAGAAGGCAGCGCACGGCCCGTTAGTGTACTGTGTCAGGCGGGACAGCGCTTCACTGCGGACCACGTCATCGTGACCGTCCCTCTGGGCTTCCTGAAAGAAAACGGGGCGTCCATGTTTGTGCCGGCACTCCCCGCGTCCAAGGCCAGCGCCATCGAAAGACTGGGCTTCGGCACGGTGAACAAGATCTACCTGCGCTTCGAGAGAAGGTTCTGGCCAGATGACTGCGCGGGGATTCAGATGGTTTGGGACGCCGGGCCGGAGGATGAACAGGTGTACCTGCGCTCTCAGTCCGAGGGCGGGGCCTGGAGGGACACCTGGTACAAGAAGATCTGTGGTTTTGACACGGTGGCCCGCCACCCCACTGTCCTCTGTGGCTGGATCACAGGCCGGGAGGCCCGACACATGGAGAGCCTGGATGAGAAGGTGGTGGGAGAGGTGTGTGTGAGGTGTGTGTCCCCCTTGCCACTCCGGTGCACAGGTGAGAGTGTTGATCACGGGGTGTGTGTGGGAGATATATGGCAGTCACATTTCATCCACCAGATAAGTACGAGGCATTTCTTTCACCCTGAAGATAAGGTAGGGTCCGTTCATGTCCTTTAATGGTTGCTTACACCAATATCGATTTGCATTTTATTCTTCTATTGTTTTGTGCCTAATGACAAAAGTCTATTTAAGTGTTTAATTACTTAGCAACAAACCCAAAAAACAACTGTCGTGATTTAAATAGCTGAGTTTTAGCTGAGTAAATATATATGAATTATGTGTACTGTTTGTCTGTCTTGTTGGGGTTAAATAAGAGATGTTTTGGAAACATTAATAAAAAACTTGTTGCCATGGTTTCTGCAATTAGAAATCTCGAGTTTGGTAAGAGATATTTTTGTAATTATTTCTGAATATATGTCTATTTGAATAGGTGAGAACTGTAGGTAGATTTAATTGAATCCATGTTGATGGGTCTGTTTCTCATCGGCGCTCCCATTGGAGCTGTTTTTGAAAGGTTGGTAAAATCCTGCTGCTATGGTTACTGCAGTTGCAGTATGTAAAGTTTGGTTTCAAAGACCCTCACACTCTTTTAAATGCTTGTCTAAGTAGTTCAGAAAGGAAAAACTAGGTTGTTTGCGACAACTATGACTTTTCAAAAAGTTGGAGTGTAAACGATGGAAACAGAATTCTGTAGAAATCCCATTCCAGTCAATGAATATTTAAAAGTTCCATCAAGAGTTTCTATCTTAAATGGGGTAGGAGGAGTAGCATGCTAACTAATAATAATAAGAATATGTATGTCAAAGAACTAACCTGGGGCTCTTTGCTGCTCAAGCCCTAAATATTTAAATTGTGAAGAAGATAAACTGTCAGACTTATGTTTTGATAGACTGCTTAGGTCATTCACTGGCTGGCCAGTCGAGGAGCCAGCCCAGGTCCTGATGTCCAAATGGGGGAGTGAGCCCTTCGTTTGCGGGTCTTATACTTACCCCCCTCCAGGAGTGGATGCTGTGAGAGAACACAACGCCCTTGCAGCTCCTCTTCCTCAGCCGTCTGATGCTGGACACTCACAGGAAAAGGTGCACTTCTTTGCTTGACCTCACACTTAGCCGAGGGAAGATCAGGGGATGCTGGGAATAAACAGACAGACGATGTGTGCTCTTGACAACAGGCTACCCCACCACCCCCAGGCCAATGCTCTTGACTACAGGCTACCCCACCACCCCCAGCCCAATGCTCTTGACTATGGGCTACCCCACCACCCCCAGCCTAATGCTCTTGACTACAGGCTACCCCGACACCCCCAGGCCAATGCTCTTGACTACAGGCTACCCCACCACCCCTAATTGTTTTCACTTCAGTTGACAATACATGTGTTTGTCTGTCTAGCCTCTTCAGGTGCTGTTTGCTGGTGAAGCCACCCATGTCAACTTCTACACCACTACTCATGGGGCCTACATTACTGGCGTCAGAGAAGCACAACGAATCATTGAGCTTTATGGCAGTACGAAGCATGATTCTTAGACAGAAAATCAAACACCTCATTATTACCGCAGAGTACTGGTTTTAATGATTCTAAGGTTTACGTGAATCTTTGATCAGGCTCATTGAACTCAATCAGAACATTGTCACTTTGGAATCATCTATGTAACAAATTTTAAGTGCATTGTGCAACCCTGTTTCACGAAAAGCTGTATAAAATGCAAATAAGGACATTCAGCGCTACTCTGGAGTGTTTCTCTAGTTTTGGGAGAATTAAAGGGTTCGGTTGGTGATGAGCTTCCGCAGGTTGTGAGTGGTTGATGTGTTGACCGCTTTGGTCAGTGCGCGGTTGGATGGCAGAGATGATGGGGTCTTGGTGGTACCAAGAGCTGGATGAGCTGTGTTGCCTACCTGCCTCCGGAGGACCTGCTTGCCTCCCTCATTGAACACATTCATCCTCACTCTGCTCAAGCCATGTTCCTCTCCATGGTCATTCTGGCTACTTTTTGAAACGTTTTGTTGTCATTAAATTCAAAGTGGGGATTTATTTATCAAGAAACAATCAAACGTCTTAGTTTCAACATTTGATTTGATGTTGTCTTTTTTACTATTTTCTGTTGAATTCAGTCTTTTTTTTTTACATTTTACTCAGCCCCAACTTATTTGGAAATGTAATGTTATTAATGTTGTAATTGTTGTTTAGTTAAGGGATTGTACTCATAATGTAATGGCCTCTTTTTTATCTAAATAATGAATAAAGGTAAAACCTGCACTCACAAACATGCTACTTTTATTTTTTAATATCAATTCATTTGGCAGCAGTGCAGTGGTCACAACAAAACCTTGAAAGCATTTGTCGGAGTTAGACAATATTTTTATTACAAATGTTTTAGATGGGCTCTTTTTGTCTTACCAATTTTCAAATGGATCTGTAAGTTATTGATATCAAATTCAGACTTCTTTCCTTTAACTGTTTCTCACTGTTTTACTTGTTTAAAATTTTTTAGTTATTGCCTTAAAAGAGCTAAATAGAATTACAATTGTTGAACTCAAGTTGAACTTAGCCACACAACACCCTCAGACATACCTGTTAAAGAGATAACAGCAACAAAGTTTAAGACTCAAGGCTCAAAGGAACCCAGCAGGGCTAAAGTCTAGCATGATACATTCAGATCTTTTAAGGATGGTATAAGGCAACGAGGTGAGGGTTCAAGAGGGGTCAATTCCCCTGTCACTTTCACCTCCCACAACTGTTGACTTAGTGCACTAATACTTACTTTGCTGATAGCCACACCATTGAAAACAGTTTAGTTGGTAATACTGCTGTTGTGGGCTGTTCCCTAGATACATATTAAGATAAAGGCAGTCATTGTGTCTGTAGTTGTTATATATAATGCTATCAAATACCACAACGTTGGTAAAAAAAACTCACCTTCATGGCCTAAGGTCAATATTGCACAATAAAGTTAAATGTTACACCGATCTGGAAAGGAGACAGCAATATATTTTTATATCTACTGGCCAAAGACATAGTTTGTATTGCTTAACTAAACGGTTAAGGAGAGGGACCAGGTTACCACTAGAATACCACTAGGTTACCACTAGACAGAACTTAAATAAATACAAGCAAATATATCATGTAAATCTTTGCTTGTGTTTTATTTTTACAGTTTTCAAAAAGTGGCCATCCACACACTACTCTTACTACTTAGCCATTAAAATATTATTCAGTGTGTAAATTGAATGAGGCTGAGAAGGTTTGAATCCCAAGTAACCTGCCATTACATTGTTTGAAGTACAATACACAGCAAAGCTACAGTACTATGCCAAAGATGTATGCTGACAATCATTGGTAGATCATTGCTGGACTAAATCCTTTTTAAACCAGCCAGCCAACCCTGTACATTTTTACTTTCATTTACCCAAAAGTATACTATTTCCTACTGAAATACTGTTGCCCCTGAAATACCGATATTAAAATGATTGGAACTTATTGGTTTGGCCATACCTCCATGCAGAATACATTCAGATCTTCTATATATTTAGTTAGTCAGCAATTATTAACTAAACAGGTGAGGAGTAGGCAAATATGGATCGGACTATGGTCAGTTCTCATTCATTTAAATGGACAAGATCAGAACAAGATTCAGATAAAGGACACATCACAGAACCAAGTACAAATAGAACTATGATTCAATGTCCTCTGCATTTCTGAACCAACTTTAACTTGATTTGAAACATTAGCTTTAATTCATTGTAACATTGTCTGAAATGAAAAGAGAAAAAAATATCACACAAAAACTGGGGAAATGCTTTTTTAATGTACCTGAATGGTCTTCATATGAATATATATATATATACTTATCTGTTAATCCGGCATATTACAAAATGCATATAGTTACCTTTATTGTTACATTACATGTCAACATTTATATTATTAAATACATGAAGAAAACTATGCACTTGCAGATTGTCATAACAAATATTGATTTTAAGAAACATTTTCAGTATTGCAGATTACTGGTATCAACTAAATGTGGCCATACTTTTGTGATACAGTCAATAGCCCACTGGCCTAAAGTCCAGAATGTGGATTTTTTGAATACCACTAAGAGAAGCTAACTCTTAACATGCTTCATTACAATATTAAGGCTCATTGTGAACATAAAATATAAAAACAAATTGGTCCAGTATTATCTCCTGTTTATCTTGGGCACCTATATGACATAGCTAGGTGAAACAAGTAGCAATTAAGAATCATTGTTTTACCTATGCTAACCATAAACTACAAAAATCTATAGTCCTTATGATTACCTAGACAGCTCCACTTTATTAGCTGATGGTCTAAATTACAACAGAAATTCAGAAGCAAGAAAAAAGGGTATATTTTTTACTCTAAATCTAAAACACTTTAAACTGATGTTTATTGTAATTCAAAAATGACTAGACTGAAAACACAAGGGGCCTCATTTTGACCGTGCCAACCATGTATCCTATTCTAGTTTTGGTGGACATCATTCCTAAATTTGCCATGTCTTTGCAGGAGAAATTTTACTTGTGTAAAATGCACAAGTATTGGTACAGATTCAAGATGTGGGAATTAGATTTGGAAATACAAAAAGGAAATACAATAACGTTTTTTTTAACATCAGCGCTGGTTGCTTTTTCATGTCAAAATGAGACAGGGTTACAGAGATCTTTTTAGAATAAACCCTTAGCTTTTTTCAGGTTCTGTTGCTTCCAGGTAGGCGTGGAGTAAAATTGAGGCCGGGACATTCCCAGGATCAGAGCAAAGTCTTCATTGGACAGATGCTCCTGGAAAAGACAGAGGGGCCATATTAAGATAGTATGTGTCAAGTACAGATAAGTGGCAGAGCTATAATCTATACACACTTCAAACACTGTGGTATAGTTACATTGAATTGCATTGTAATCGCTGATTACTCCTATAAATTGTAATTGTGTCAGCAACAAGTCAGCAATCTGACAGCAAGACTCCTTTGAACCACAGGCCAAGAAGAGACCAATGAGAAAGATCCAGTGTAGCTTACCTCCTTTTTGGTGGGGTCCACTCCATCAGGCAGGTCTTCTGTCTGGCGGTTTACCAGCTGGTCTGCAGGGAAGGTAGTCTTAATAGTCGGGGGCAGCATTGATCCTCCGATTGATCCTCCAATCGATCCTCCGATGTCCTTCGGAGTGGAAGTGGTCCTGTCCTTTATACACAAATGCGTACATACCATTCTTTTAACCAGAACAGAATATAACGGCTGACAGTTGGTTGCTGTGACAATTGCTAAGTTGTTCCTACTTGGGCAGATGGTGACAAAGTCGATTATTATTAATGCTTACAAACTTTGGATTGCATACTGAATGTATTGAAGATGCATACTGCATACTGAATGTATTGTAAGGCACATTTGTAAAGAACTTGACCAGGAGACTTTTGTCAGTTTACTTGACTGAGAGACACTCACCACAGTGATCTTGATCATTTCAGTTGCATCTCCAAGCTCAGCCTTCAATTCCTCGTAGGATTTCCCTCCCTGTGGACATAAAATTAAGTATTTTTATTTTAATAAAGACTATTTGAAAACCAACTGGCAAATGCATTCCAATGCTTTAATATTCACTATTAGACTTGCCTTAAGCAGAGATGTGGACTCAGATCACATATTTTGTGACTTAAAAGAGAAAACATTGCAAATCGACTTTGACTTGAGCATCTATGACATGTGACCTGTGCCGGCCCAAGCCTTTTGTGGGCCCTAAGCAACATTTTATTTGGGGGTCCCCTCTCTGGGCTCACAAGATTTCTGGGTCCCCCTGGCGAACAGGGACCAAAGGGGCCACTTATGTTGCTTATGCCTAGGACCGGCGCTACACGTGACTTGGACTGGAGCAGTATGACTTTTCTAGATTTTCATAGCACGTTTCTCTAATCCTGTCTCACCTCAATCTGATTGGGCTGCCAAGTTCACAACATGCTTCCATTGGGTGGGGGTGAAGACAATAACACAACCATACTCAACTCTTATTGGACTTGTCTCAATGTCACTCAAACCTGACCTAGTGTTCAGCTAACAATGTTAGGTTATCGATTTGGACGTGATTGAGAACTAGCATTCAATGCATCTTAAATGGTTTAGAAAGTACTTGCTTTGGATTCGATGTTGTAGTGTGGGGGACAATTACAGCAGTATGCAAAACTAAATTCCTTTCAAGGAATTTTCTATTGATTAGTTCAGCAAAAGTCAAATTCATGTTAAGGGTTAAACAGTACGTTCCTTAATTCACATTTACCAATTTGATTCCCATTTCCTTATGTCTTGGGCAAATTGTTTTGTCAAAGAAGAGAGCATTATTTTTTGTTTTTTAACATCCTTACATAGCCACCGGGTTGCGATTACAACATTTTTTTAATCTAAAACCATAAAGACAATTGAAAACAAAATAATATATAAAGACAACCTATTTAATAATATTTGGTTCCTTTAAACTAATTCAAGAATCTAAAACCAAAAAATATTTGAACATCTCCCTCTCTGTATAACTCAATTGGTGTGACTTGAAGCCAAAAATGAATGGCTTGTGACTTGACTCAATCTGAGCTATGGAAATCGGGACTTAAGACTTGCCAAAATGAGACTTTGTACCATTAAGTATATAAGCCTCTTACAATGTCTGTACCCTAATTATCCTGAATAAAACAAATTCTACATACACTCCACTTGTGTGGGTCCCAAGCATGGAACCATCCGGTGAAGGTAGGTGGCTCAAAGCCCTGTTTAACCAGTACGAGGGGGGTTTCCACATCCCGACCCCCAGGGTGGGACCTCAGGTAGTCATGGGCTGTGTTGATTGCATTATCCTTCTCTATTTGGTTGGCTCCCTTTCCCGTCCACAGGAACACCTGAGGAGGAAGAGGTTGGGGTTGGTTAGAAAGAATGTCATAGGATTCTCACAGGGTGGTGCAACTTTTAAGACCCACGTGGCCATTCTAGTGTAAATACTTAGAGCACATTAAATTGCATTCCAAGCTAAAGAGTGGTTCTCACCATGTCCCATATATCCAGCAGCATTATATCGTCTTCATCCAGGTCATCCTGGTTGAAGTTGGTGATCTCCGTGGCCAAGAATCGACCTGTCTGATTAGAACACTCGAAGAGGCGGGGGGTGATGCTGGAGTGTTCTTCCTGAAGTCTTGGCAGAGAAATGGTTCCATAAAAAGACGTCAGAAAGGGATTCCATTGTAGTTCTTCTAAATACAATTTAACCCCCCGACTGGGTTCAGCGCAACAGGCCCCATTCTAGAGATTACATCTCATACCTCTTACTGTCAGCATACTGTGACTTGCCTCCCAGATTGACCCAGAAATGAGCTGGCTCCTGGCCCTCCGCAATTACATTTTTTTCCCTCCTGGAGATGATGTCCGCTAGGGATTTCCCCATCTCTCGCTCATCACCACTGCAGCCCTGAAATGGATAGGAGTGACACCTGTGGCACAAGTATGTACAGTACAGCCCTCGTGTGTGTTTATCTGAATTACCAATTTAGAGTGTTTTTGGGACCTTACCTTTCCGTACCACAGATAGCAGCTAGTGTCAGTGCTCAGCACGAAGACGTCGTTGGAGTTCAGGGACGAGGAACGTGCCGGCACTTCAATTGCACGGGTGTTGAATTCGCTGGTGCCGTGGACATGGAAGAGGCGTACTGCCGGCTGGACATGGGTAGAGTTGGCTCTGGAGCTTCCTTCCTGCAAGCCACGTGTAACATATCATAGATGAACAACAACAGTGACTTACATGGTGAGGTTCCAATCAGACGAGTTCACGCATCATTTCGAATTAGTTCCTTTTGAGTGGCATCATACATCTGAATAATTCCAGAAAACAGTTTGACAAAGAATCAGATAGAGGGTTTACCTCATAAACCACCATCTTGCCCTTGAATATGGCCAAGAGGTGAAGAGGTTCTTTCCCCATGGGTACTCGGACCTGAACCGGCTCCCCACCATACTGCTGATCGATGTTCACGGCTTGGAACGCAGAGGCTGCCAGCTCCGCTGTGGTGGCATGGCGACCCTACAACGTACCCATGAAACGTGAGTCGCATGCAACGCAACACTGGTTCATCGCAGAACAAAGTACTCAAAGTACACAAATTAAACGTGTTCTCATATTTACAAATGTTTGTAGCTAGGAAGGGATAGGGTTATGTCAGTGAGGGAATGCTGGGCCGAGGGGTTCCTACCTGCCATATGTATAGAATGTAATAACACTTGTAGTTGACCAGGTATTTGTAGAGGATGAGATAGCAGTCGCCTCCATAAAAGTGACCCAACCACTTCCTGTCCACGGGCACCAGCTCACTGTCCTCTAACCTCCAAACCTGATTGGGGAGAAATTTGGTTCCTTTAGATATATATGGTATATATTAGGCATAGTTATGCATATAAGGGTTTGACAAAACCTTTTTGATAATTCTTGCTACCCACCTCGGTCTCGCCTGTTCCATCGTCGACCATTTTCTCCTGGGCCGCCAGGTCAGGCCTTGCATGCATAGACGTGGCATCAAACTTGATCTGCTCTACCTTTGCTTTATGTTAAAAAAAAACAGAGACCGTCAGTTGTAATATTGTAGAGTCAAAAGCTTCTCTCATTCACCGTTTAAAACAGTGAGTACAGAATTAATCAAGTTTAGAAATGAGGTTAGCATTTTCTGTGGCATATTTTCCAATACATTGGACCAAGTTCTGGTTGGGAATGCGTGTGCTTTGAGTGTACAGTGTTGTTCCACCGTAACTTGCTCACCAATTTTCCCTTTGCTGTTTGTGGTCCCCATCCCAACAGTATTTCCCTTTTCAGACCACTTCTGGAACAGCTGCTTGAACACGGAGGACTCAGCGCCATCGTTCACCGTCTCCACATAAGTGGACATGGGATAGCCCTTCGCCTTCTTGTATGCCTACAATATTGAAGTGTTAAATAAGGATCACAAGTGTTGATTTAGGGACATCCCAATTCGCTTTGTATTGCTGTCAGATTTGTCTGGTATATGGGTTGTGCAGAAAGTGTCCTTCTGGTATTTTGGAGCATTTCTATCAGTCAGTATGTATTCAGCTATAATGCCTTTAGAGGACAGCGGAGGGATGTCTAAAGCATTGAGAAAACCAAGTGTGTCTCACTTCTGCTTTATCCAAAGCCTCAGCCCGCTCTGTCTTGGATGACTTCTTTCCTTTCCAGATAAAGATTCTTATACCTCCTTGGTCCAATAGATAGCAGTCCTGTAACATGAGAACATTTACATTAGATGATGTCTCACACAGTGAAAATGCATGAATTGTTTTTGACTTGGCATCTGTGTCAGTAAGCATTATAGACAGACATCCAGTTTTTGTTTCTATATAACTCTGAAAACAAATAGATGACAGTTTGGCCAAAAGAAGAAGTATGTTTGTCACATTGTGGTAATAGTATTTTGATGTTCAGTTAAACACACCATGCTCCATGCAAATCTTAAGCATCATTATCTATGCTTTTCTCATTAGGTATTTATCTGAGTAAAAATCCATATAATCTCATTCATATGTAAGGCAGATTATTTCAGAATGCTCAAACTCAGTACTATTTCTATCGCTGATGAAGCATTGTTATGGTAAACACAAGCAAATTCAAACTACTTTTACTTTAACGTGGCTTTCTTCATTCCCTGATTAACAAGGGGACTGACCTCATGATTCAACAGTTCCTGGGTAAGGGGCTTTACAGCCACCTCTTGGACCACAAGGTTGCCTTGGGCATCCGAGATACTGCACAGAGACAGAATGTTACACATACAGTATCATCTCCGCCAATAATTATGGCGTAGTATTAAAATGCATGCCATGGAGGTATCGTCACAACACCAAGGCTCGCTCTCATCACATCTGCTACAGTACATGTCTATGACAAGCCGCGGGAGGTCCTAATGTTTTTGACAGGTCATAATGAGGCAGTAACGGATTTGACAGGCCACGCGTTTATGCCTATGACACCCGGAGTTCCTGTCAGTGTTCCGGACTCACTGGAAAAGCTTGACACTAGACGTCAGCTTCTGGTCGACCACGTCATCGGGCGCGACACAGTCCTTGATCTCCCTTTTCTCTCCCAGGTGCTGCTTCATCAGCTTCATGGACTCTTCGGAAGCCTTCTCGTTGTCCCCTTCCACAACGCTGACCTGAGCCCGTCCCCCTCTTTCCCTGTCACGGATGTCCTTCGCTAGGTTCATCCCCTGCAGAGGAAAACAATCGGAGGCTGCTTGTTGTATCACTTGACCTGATGTCCCTGGAGTGGGTAATGCACTGTTGTTGTAGCTCTGCTTTGGCACTCAATCGTTGTATGACTCATTGCTTGGGCAAACCTTCTGTTATTTGTTTTACAGAACATATCAGATTAGGATCAACTTTTTATTAAACCTACGTAAAGTTGAAATCTAATGCCGGATTTGAACATGACTGACAATATGTTATTCTATTATTTTTAGTGTGTTTATGTACTCGGTTTAGTTTGAATGTTTTGTGTTATGTTTTGTGTGGACCGCTGGAACTGCTGCCCTCGACAGGAGCTAATAGGAATCCTAACAAAATGACATTATTTACCAAAGCTGTTTTGGTTTAGATATATCTTCCATAGATCTGATCAATGTCCTGTGGGCTGTAGTCTCCTTACTTTGAGTCTCTCCATGCGGTTGCTCTTGGGACCATTCCACTGGATGATGAGGCTGCCCAGGTCCAGCAGGAACACATCCCCCTTGTTGAAGCTGCTCCAATTCATATCTACCTGTTCTCACATACATGGAATGGAGGATGTAAAGGACACATTGGATCAATACATATTAAAGTTGAAATGATGAAGTCTCTCATAGATGAAGTGACATGTTGAGAGTTGTTTGAAGTGTAACAAAATCTAAGGCTTGATGAAGGATGTATACACTTCATCCAATACAATCCATAGGCAGTAACATTGAGCTACCCAGCTATAACAGCTTCCACTCTTCTGGGAAGGCTTTCTACAAGATTTTGGAGTGAGTCTGTGGGAATGTTTGCCCATTCTTCCAGAAGACCATTGGTGAGGTCAGATACTGATGTTGGACGAGAGGGCCTGGCTCGCAATCTCTGTTCTAGTTCATCCAAAAGTTGTTTGATAGGGTTGAGTTCAGGGCTTTGTGCTGGCCGGTCAAGTTCTTCTACACCAAACTCATCCTACCATGCCTTTATGGACCTTGCTTTGTGCACTGGGGTACAGTCATGCTGGAACATAAAAAGGCCTTCCCCAAACTGTTCCCACAAAGTTGGAAGCATACAATTTTTCTAAATTTCTTGGTAAGCTGTGGCATTAACATTTCCCTTCAGTGGAACTATGGGGCCTACCCCCAAAAAACAACCCCATAGCATTATCCCTCCTCCTCAAAACTTTACAGTTGACACAATGCAATCAGGCAGGAAATGTTCTCTGTTCATTCAGCAGAACATGTTTCCACTGCTCCAGAGTCCAGTAGCGCCATGCTTTACACTACTCCATCCGACGCTTGGCATTGTGCTTGGTGACGTAAAGGCTTACATACAGCTGCTTGACCATGGAATCCTATGCTAAGAAGCACCCAACGCACAGTATTATTGCTTATGTTAATGCCAGAGGTGGTTTGGAACACTGCAGCTATTGAGTCAGCTGGGCGTCAGCGACTTTTAGGCACTATGCCCCTCAGTACTCGGCGGCCCTGTTCTGTAAATTTACATGGCCTGCCTTTTCATGGCTGAGTTGCTGTGGTTCCAAAACACTTCCACTTTGCAATAATATCACATAGGGTTAATTGTGGAATATCTAAAAGGGAAGACATTTCACAAACTGACTTGTTGCAACCGTGGCATTCTATTATAGTACCATGCTCGATTTCAGTGAGCTCTTTAGAACAACCCGTTCTCTAAAAAAACGTTGTAAAAGCAGACTGCATGTTCGAGTGCTTGATTTTGTATACCTGTGGCAATTGGGCTGAACAGAACACCTGAATTCAATGATTAAGTGGGCCATTGCACAGGACTATGACCATTCTCACCTCTCCGGCCACTACGTGTTTCCTTCCTTTGACGTGGAGGAGGCGGCGGATGTTGTACGTGTTGGTCTCCACCTGCTTCATCCCAGATGCAACGCCACCCTTCTTGTAGCTGCGAAGAAACACGAACAAGAAATGAGGTGGCGGTACAGCGCCGGGCCTAGCCTTTTTTGGGGCCCTAAACTACATTTTATTTGGGGGGCCCCCTTTCTCCTAGTGGTTCGGTGCTCACTAGCTGTCTGAGGCCCCCTGGCAGTCGAGGGCCCTAGGTGGCCGCTTATGTTTCTTATGCCGAGGGCCGGCCCTGACTATAAACCTGATGCCATTTCTCTTGCTATTTTTGTACCAGGGTTTAGGGTTAGTTTTTATTGTGAAAATCTGTGGAAAAAGCCTTTGCAAAATGTTTTGGCAACCACAACTAATGTATTTTATTGGTCAGCTTCTCTGTTTCAAACTGTTAGTCTCTGTTCGGTTCGTTTGAAAACCTTGGGGTCTAAGTACTTGAACTGAATTAGGCAATTTTGGTTGAGCTGTATCCCTCGGGCTGACAGTATTGTCATCTTACATGCTTCCGCTTGACCATGAGACTCTTTCCCTAAAGCCAAAATGAAGAAGTGATGACTAAGTCCTCTCTCACAACTTTTTTCAAAATGACTGTTCATCAAATGACTGCCCCCTGGTTACAATGCAACCTCAAAAGAGTCAAAACAAGGGGAAATTACCCTTTGTAAGGGGGAAGTTACACAGAATGTCAACCCCTTTTCTCAGAACTACTATTCCACAGATTTTTACCTGCTGTTATATTTATTTAAATTTTACATGGAAAACAGACAGACAGTTCAACAAAAACAATCACTGACAACTTTCTTTTGATTCTTCTTTACATTTTTTAAATGGGAAAGGGACATCAGTGTTTAACTTGGAGTTTGTTCCATAGATTAGGAGCAAAGTAACTGACAGCAGTCCTACCAAACTCTGTGGAGACTGCTGGAGACTTTAATATTATCCATACCTGGGATCTGGTTGTGAGATTTTGAAAGTGCTTTGTAAATAAACAAGAGAGCATGTTGCTCATGCCTCACAGATAGAGGCCCAACCCACATGTTGATATAGCATACAGTGATGAGTTCTTTTACTATCACTGGGGATAAACCAGAGTGCACAATGGTAAATAGCATCCAGTAGTTTTAATGTGGTTGCCAAAGCTGCATGAAGATAATATCACCCTAATCTAAGACAAACACAAAAGTAACCTGAACAATTTGTCTTCTACTAACAGAGAACATACTAGCTGTTAACATACAAAGCCTATCATCTAAACACAAGTAATATCACATGCAGAGACTGGTTTGATTTGCATACCACCCAAGCTAATGAGTACAAATGTGTTTCAAACGGAGAGTTTGGACCTAGAAAAAAAATCATAAAATGCCTTTAAAACTTAAAAAGACTTCATCATAATGACTGTGCACTACTTGAATTTTGTCACTGAGTTTTACTGCCTTCACATTGTACAAGGTCAACATTGTATTTCGGATGAATTTTATGTTATTTCATTGGTGAAAAAACATTCTTCGAAAGCAAGGACATTTTTTTGTGACCCCAAAACCTTCGAATGGTAGTGTATTATGTGCGCAAGACGCGTCACTTATAAGCTGAACTTGAGGTATCTATCTTCATTGTGTCCATGCAGCCCAAAAGCTTGCTGTTGGCTGCTGTACATAACTTACACCATGCCCTGCTTGAAGTATCCACGGAAGGTGTCACTCTCGTAGCCCTGAGCCTCCCTGTGCTGCACGGCCACGCCCCCCAGGTGATCGTCCATCATGGTGGTGTAGATGGCCGCCGAGCCTTGCTCGTCGTTGGAGGTGTCCTTGCCCAGCCAATAGTGGATGTCGTAGGTGAAAGAGCTGCGCACCTTATTGGTCTACAGAATAAGAAAGAAGTGTGGACATGACTTTGTGTAGTTTTAACCATAGATCTCCTTTTTGGTGGGGTGGGGTTGTTTGGTATGCACAATAGCAGTGTTGAATTGATCACTTACGTTTAGGATGATGTAGCTGTCTCCTTCGTAGAATTGGCCGTATGCTTTCGCGGGAAAGGGCACCATCTCCATGTCCTGACCATTAGGGAACATTAGAACAAGGTCAATGGCTTTGTAATGACAATGTATGAAAACGTTTGGAAACTTTGACTGCCGTTTACATGGTAGACGCTGATTTCATGACCAAGGAAAATCTGTATGCACTGTAAATGCTGGTCTCTCACCTCTATCCTCCATATCTGCAGCCCTGGTGTGGTTTTATTGAGGACTTTAGCAACTTGGGTTTTGACCTGGGTCTGTGGCATGGTGCCAGAGTCAGCTTGTGGCATGGTGCCAGAGTCAGCTTGAAGATACCTGGATAAAAAGGAATGAGTGAATGACCGTGAGCCTGACTACTGACCACTTCTTGATAAAACTATTTTACATTTGATAGTTTAACTGTTTAATAGTGTTTCATACCACGATTCATTGAGTGTAAAATACTTCAAAACACTGTATTGTGATATTCTTGTGGTTGTAGAAGAACAGGAACCTCTGATATGATTTCGAAGTCTGAACAATTTCTAAACCAACTTGTTTTCCGCTATCTTTCTTAAAATATGCAATATGGTCAAACTATCTACATTTTAAACATTGTTATGTTTGTTGTATTTAAATAAATGAAAATCTGGAAAAAGTCAGTGGTGAAACCTCACAACACTTGAACAGTCAAGTATTGTCACAGAAGTAGTGAAATTTCTGTCTCAGATTACATAATGATAACAGTAGCATATTGCTCAGTGTAAGATATTGGGTGGGATCTTGAAGAAACGTAAACTAATAGCCCCAAAACAGGAAATGAAAGCCTCAGCCCCTCCCAGATCTTGCGTAAGTAATGAACACAGACTTAAACACAGCAATAGTATTTACCATTTTCCTAAGTGTCATCACATAGGGTTCCTTATAGTGAATACAGCTCTTCTGCGTTTGTATATTGATAGACAGCAGATTTGGACTATAAAATGAACTATAATTCAGTGTTTAAAAATACTTAAAAACTTAAACTACTTCTAAATTGTGTTTCATTTTGCAGTCCATTCCATTGTAAAGCATAAATTATGGGAATCTCTTGCTGCTGAAGCAAAGCCACGTTTTGTGATAATGCTTATAGGACAAATCTAGCAATAAACGGCAGGGTAGAGAACAGAGACGTTGTAACATTTAGGTTTAGTTATTTCTACAGAATGGTGGAGAACAGAGACCTTGTAACATTTAGGTTTAGTTATTTCTACAGAAAGGTGGAGAACAGAGACCTTGTAACGTTTAGGTTTAGTTATTTCTACAAAAAGGTGGAGAACAGAGACCTTGTAAGATTTAGGTTTAGTTTTTTCTACAGAAAGCTGGAGAACAGAGACCTTGTAACATTTAGGTTTAATTATTTTTACAGAATGGTGGAGAACAGAGACCTTGTAACATTTAGGTTTAATTATTTTTACAAAATGGTGGAGAACAGAGACCTTGTAACATTTAGATTTAGTTATTTCTACAGAACGTTATTATTTTTCAGTAAAGTGGGCAGTGGGTAGTCGGAGGGGAAGTCAAAGGTCAGTGGGCCGGATTTGAACCCATGCTGACTCCCACAAGTTCTCTGGGGTCTTGGCTTGGAATGCTTTACCCCCTTGGTCACTTGCAATTTCAACAGAAATTCTCCTCATACCCTGTTTCTTGGCCAAAATTCTTCAGATCAGCTGGATCATCTTAGTCCCCAACAACATATGTAATAGAATGGTCCCCCTTATAGATCTGCCTGTCCCCGTTCAATGACTTGTCCTATTGAGAGTTACAGCACCAGCTAGAACAGCAGGCTATGCATGACTCACTTGCTGTCTGACTGCATGGCTGCTTATTGGCAATAGAGGAAGCCCAGTTCAGTTTATGAGCAGTGGACCATAAAGTCATATTATGCTGTGTTTGCTCTCTGTCAGTTGCTTGTAACTGACATATTGTGTCTCTGTATGGCTGCTAAAGCACACAACAGCCATTACACAAAATTAAATTGTTGATGTAACAACCTGAGTGTTTCTCTATAAATCAAGCATCTGCCTTAATTCTTTGTAGTAAGCTTATTATTACAAAGACCTTTGATCTGCTCCTGTAGATTTGTAACTGTATGGTTGTTTTATGCTGGTAGACCTATGTGAATACTAATGTTTGACCTTTGGCTGATAATTATTTGCCATTCAGTGCGATTACATTTACGATTCATCATTTCCGATTTACACATCATCTGTCTGAAAATGTTATTGTTGATTTACTTTAAAATTATTTATAACCACGTTTTCTGATGGTTCCCAATATTAGCATTTTGAAAATACAATAAGTGAAACTGATGCACTTGTAAGCCATATTTCTCCTTGCATTATAGGTGCGTGTTTGCTTATCGTAAAACAATAACTTTATGAGTGTACTTATCAGGACCATTTTTTTGTCCCTCAACCACTGTTCAGAGGTCTGTTGATAGAATAACAAAAAACTGAGTCATCGCTGCCACATTAACCTTTTCTCTGTTCTGATTGGACACGTCTCTATGACAAAGGAAGAGCCTACTGTTGAGTGTCAGGCTCACCAAGGACAATTCACCACCCCTAATCTGTTCCTGAGCCAACCACAAAACAACCACAGTATGGTCTCCTCCACCCAGTTCAACGGTCGAGGTGGATCACAATCGGCACATGCTCTTTTACTGCACTGTGACAATAATGACCCTGCGGATGACCTCCGGTCCCCGTAGGAACACACCTATGGACCCCTGAGGCCAAACCAGCAGGGCAGCACCCAGGGGTATAATGTGGTCTGATGTCACATGGGGCGTGAGGGCCTGGCACAGTGACATTTAGAATCCTTCCTCTTGCGTGGCCGAGCATAACTATATTTAGTTATATATACGAGGTACTGTGGTTATAATGTAGCAATAGTACGAATGACATACATCGCAATGCAAACGTCTGCATCACATTAACATAACTATCACATCCCGAAAAAAGCCACAACCATTCATTTGCAGTTATTTTAGAGCCAACAAGCACCTCAAGTTGTACAAGCTGAAACCTCTGGTGTTTCCACTGGCTTTTAAATGAAAATACTGAGCATATAGCTTTGATTAGGCCTGTGCTTATTAAATTCACGTCCCCTTAAAGAATTGATTATCTTGGCTGCGATGTCGTCTTTCTAAATCGTCAGACAGGAAATATCTGAATACCCCTAAAGCCATTAGAATCAAATATGAACTGCTGACTGCAGCAGCAGCTCACTCACCCTGAAACGCTGCTTCCCCGGGTCAGTTAGGGAAGTTGCTATTTTAGAAAGCTAACCCGTTTTTTAGGGACCGTGTGTGTGACCACGCCTGTAGATGTCCACTATTAACTTGGTTCGATGGATGCTATGGTTACCGCAACTTACTCCCCACAAGCGGTCCACTAAAATACCACAGCACTCCTGCACGCCAACACTACCCATGACGTAGCTGAATTCCCCTTCTGAAATGGAAGCAGAAATATCGCAACCGGAAGACGTAATACTCCGCCTTTGCTCTGTGTCTGAACCGTCCTTTTGGCAGCAGCTGGAGTGTAGAGCGATCATTTCCATTAGCATGTGTCCAGTGGCAAACATCAATATATTGGCAGGGTGACATGTTTACTGTGGAATACCTCGGCTAATTCCCCAAAGATCCACAGGAACCAGGTCAACATTTGTACTTAATTGTCCTCAAGCCAGAGTTTGTTCGAACATGGAACCTGGTTTGCTCCGTCAAAACACACATAACCAGACCATAAAGCTTGGTACACTGAGCAGAGAACTCACCTGCTGTGGAGGGACCCGGCGTGAGGAGGAGAGGGTGAGAAATGTCAGGATCTAGCTGGCAGCAGCAGACTACCTGCACATCTCACCATCACCTTTACAGCACCTGAACTTTGCCTTCTCTCTTTATCTATCGTTCTCTCCCTTTATCTCTTTCATGCACACACACACACACACACACACACTACACATTACCTCAAAGACCATATATGGTGAGCAGAGGTGATATACATACAGGTGTGTGTGTCTTTCTTTAATAGTAGTGATGAGCGACCTTGTTACTAGAACCCACAGTGCTTAGTACATATATGTACTCATGTTTACCTCTGGTCCTTCCTGTCCTTCCACACTGGTACAGACTGTGACCAGTTATTATGGTTGGTTGTATGCAGTGGTTTGTTCTTTCTTTCACCCATTGGTTGTATTTTGGTTGATTGTATGCTGTGGTTTGTTCTTTCTTTCACCCTTTGGTTGTATTACGCTTGATTGTATGCTGAGGTTTGTTCTTTCCTTCAACCGTTGGTTGTATTATCGTTGTTTGTAAGTTATAGTTGTTATTTTTGCTTTATTATTAATATAATAGCTGTCTTTGTGTTGTAATTGTGCCACATTTTTTAACCTCTGCCAGACCTCCCTGGATAATAGCCTTGATATTAAAGCCTCACTGATTATCAGATTATAGGAATTCTACCAGAGGCAAAAATCATGGCTCGAATGCACAACTGATTGACCCTTGCAAGTCCCCTCAGAGGATTGGACTTTCATAGCCTGACTCACTGTGACATTTGGACGTGGTGATACCGTGCCAGCCAACCAAACAGCAAGTGGTTTGGCTCTTCAGAGAGCTTCACAAAGCTAAATGGACCATTAAACTTTGGCGACTGAGTGGGACATTCGTTGCCACAAAAGGGTCCCCTAATGGGTGGACTTTTGTTTCGCTGAAGTCATGCAGCAACTTAACGCAGGAGCGCTTCAGAAACGCTGCTGATTAGAGAAGATGGACAGCATGGGAAAACTCAAGGCCCAGGCAGGTTACAAAGAGGTCTCTGCCTAGGTCAGCATTCAGAGACACACTGGCTGATGCACCTGATGTACAGACACAAACATCCTGTCTGCACACACATCCACCGACAGCAGGCTTGTACTGACACAACACATAGACAATGCAAACATGGCCTGAAGCACAGCAATCTTAAAATCAGCTTTCACATTGACCTCTAACTGCATATACACGTCGCACAGACATACACGGCACACAAAAACACCCGCTTGCATACAGAGAAACAACATACAAACTTCCAAATGGACACACCTGCTCACAACCTTGAAACCTTTGGCAGGAATGCAGGAGCTTTAGGTTCAACACGAGATAACATTCAACTGTTTAACTTAACACCTGTCTCACTTTTACTGTGCTTAACGTACTGAATTAAGACCCAGTTTACACCTATATGTTGGACACGACGAGCCCCTACAAGCCAAGGAAACAAACAAGGCACAGGCACCGAACACTGCTTTCACCTACCCGAATCAGGTGGAGGGCGTGTTTCTCATTGACCGTGTCAGTAAGTCAGTTTTCTCTCACTCTCGCCGCCGTCTTTATTCCACCTGCCGTTTCTGTGCCAACGAACTTCAGCCCCTTGTGTCAGTGGCCACACCCTCTTGCTCCTCCGACTCATTAACCGGCCCCTCGGCGTTACAGCGGGGTAGTTGGTGATGCCTGGGAGAAGAGAACCACCACCTCTGAGCTCCGTCCCTTGTTGACTGGCTGTCACTGGGTGTTTCTTCCCCTGGGGCGGTCCCCCCCCCCAGGCTTATGTAAGCAAGTGGCTCTGGGCAAACAGTTTATACAGCTCCACGACTCTCCCTTTGTCGTCGGAGCGGGGAGGGCAAGACCCAACTATTACATTGGTAGAAGACCAGGCTCTCCCATTCTGCCCTGTCTTTCCCAGAATGATCAGCTGGCAGGCCAACGCGATTTTGAGCACTTGGATAGGTGCAAATATAAAGCAGGGCAGAACCTTTTGTGTCTCGTATATTTAAAAAAGAGGTAGTGACACAAAAGAGGTTAGGGTACACAATAGTACACTGTGTTGTTGACTGCATAGTGCATCACATACTTTTTAAATCAGAAGCTCAAGTCCACCAGTCAAGATAGTTTTATTGGACATTTAAAACACAATATTTCCTTATAGGATGATATGTACAGTCACCGAACACTGTAAATGTTTATACCTTAGCAAAATCTTACAAAAACATTTGCTTAATCACCTTCATGATGCTACTCGAAAACAATTAAGTGCAATCTAGCTTTCCTCTGTCCTTCATATCCAGAAACTCCTGCAAATGAAGGGATCAAGTTCTTCATGTGTGGTTGTGTGTATAGTGTTTACACAGCTGCTGCACGCCCTCCCCTATGGCAGCTCAATGCTTCCCTGTGCTTAATATTACTGGAATCCCCATTCATTTCCCCTTTGCTTTCATACACTTGCATTCAGCAACACTGATCGAAATGGCAATAATATAACACTTTGTGTGTGACGATTGTTGTACCTTTCACAGTATGGAAATAACAGATTTTTACGACAATTGCAAACATTTGGTTGATCCTCCTTGTATACTACTGTAGGAATATTACTATTGCAGTAGAATGGTGCGGTCAACAAATTGCATTGTGAGCACAAATAGGTAAGTGTTTCCAAGCAGAATGAAGCAACTATGTAAGAGGAAATCCAGGTGCAGTGGCCCAGACGTAAGCAAAAACCTAAGCTCAATCCTGAAGATGTAAAGACCTAAGAAACGCCCGTTTGGGAGCTACGTTGAACAAAATAAAGCCAGCCATGAAGAAAGCTGTGCAACACTTCTCAAGAAAACAATGGTTGTAATGGAATCAACTTCAAGTAAACATAAAATATCATAACAGGCCAAACAGTAAATAAGATGTATCAATATTCAAGTTGTTTTTTTGGTAATTCCTTAGTTTGTGTTTTGGACATATAACAATCACTATTTGTACAATATAAAAATGAATGGACACATCTCTGTAAAATGCACATTGGAAGGTGTAATTTATGTACATGCTTGTGAATCGCACTGAGACTGTCATTGTTATTCCCCAGTGAAGGTAGGGTTGGCCACGGTGGTAGTTGCATTCAGGAATAGAGGATTACCTCCCTGTTGAAAGGACAATCGATCTTTTAGAAACATCTCTAAGGTTGAAACTCGGATATCTGGAGGGTCATGCTTTTAGTTATGCTGTTTTGTTTATAATCGTAGCTGTCTTTGCAAAATATTTATGTTAGCTGACATAAAAGGTTGTCATAACACAACATTGGTCTGAATTTCCTGCTTTGCAGGTCTTTATCTCAAGGATATGATTTTTTGGAATGTAAGCGGTACTTACTGGCGACCACTTGGACTTCTTTTTCTCATTCTCAAATTTGCGGAACTCCTTCAGATCTTTGGCGTAGATCAAGCCTTTTATGAGGAGTAGTATCAGAAGGCCAATTAGGGCCACGCCCGCGATGGATGCTCCAATGATGGCATAGATGTTTGGCAACTCTGGACACTCTGTATGATGGACAGAAACAAACATATTTTGTTAGTTTGGTAACACATCATTTTGTGGGTTCCTTATTGCAGTTATTGGTAATAATAAATATTAATTATTGATATTCAGTATATTTTATATAAGCTCAAAACAGAGGTGAAAAGGACAAAGTAATAGAAATAAGTGATTGATATCTTGCCTAATATAAACATTTTCAAATACATATTTTCAATAGCACCTAAATGCACATCTAAATAATTTTGATGCCTGCACAAACTGTGTTTCTCAATTTCTGAAACCAAAAAGGGTCAGCTCCAGCTTTCATTTAAAATTGCATTGAACCTTGTAAGGGTTAAAGCAAAAATGTGAGAGGGGTTTGATTTTGCATAGTTTTTTTTATTTCAATTGACTTCTTGGGTAATTCTAGGACATAGATAAACACAATATAGCAACTAAATTTAGGTTTTGGAATTATGGAAAGAACGCTTATTCAAGGCCCTACTTTATTGCAACTCAAAGTAGACTTGACGCTGCTCACTCCACTAGGAAGTCAAGACCGGAATGTTTACATGCGAGGAAGAAATATACTCTCTGACCTTTTACCTCGATTGAGCTAACGGGCCAAAGCTGCTTTTTAGAGTTGCTATACCACGAAAAGATAGGGGAACCTTTTTTGAATCAGAACCAAGACGGGGCTGACCAATGTTTTGGCAATGACACAGGTAACTGCGAGGCAGTGACCTTAGCCACTGGAAGAACATTTATTTCACTAGCACCCATGGTGGGTGGTAACACAGACCTGAGAAGCATCTGTAGTCAGAGCTTGACCTGAGTGGGAGCTCTCTGGAGCACTGCCACCGGCATTTACAGTTTTTCTGCAACAAAGTTCCGGTAACTTGGCGATGACATGTGCATTTTTGTTTTTATATATAGAATTGGTGAGTAAGTATTTATGTCATGAATCGTGTTTACTCTATTTTATTCCATGACTCCAACAAGGCATTAGAAGGCTACAGCATCTGTTTGTACGATATGCTGCTTCCAACCCCCCCCCCCC